>JAMKCH010011270.1:0-28436 GCA_023653785.1 Ophioderma brevispina | reverse complement strand
ACGGAATAATAAACCGCCAGTTAAGGTGCCAAAATTTTAAGTGGTGGCAGAATACACAGCAGGCTAACAACAGGGTGGACGTCCCTGTTAATAAGCTTTGCGATGCATGTTACAACTTGTTAGGTTACAAATCACATTCGATCGTTGAGGTTGATCACAGTGTATTGATTACTGATGTACGCGTGTTGTCCTTATTGCGTAGTCCTTGACCCTGGGTGCCTTATCCCTGCCTGCCCGCTCAGTCATACGCACATTACCCGACTCCATTATTGATCATTATGCGGGGCATACATTTCGTAATTGAGAAATACAGTGTTTCGGCGACCTTAAACATTGATAAGACGAAGGAGGCCAATTGTTGCAGATTGAGTTCATCCCAAAAAATAAAAAACCATGAAACCTGAGATGAGCATACACGATAGTCTTATATTTAAAATGATTATACCGAGATGAGTATTAGGTATTACTTTTAGGTATACTCAATATACATAATCCTACTTTCATTAAAACTATCCACTTTCCGATTGATCTCTGCAAGTGATGCATCGAAGTTTTGTAATGTAATTAGAACTTAAAAGTAAACAATTTTATTTTTGCTTCTGAAAATCAAAGTTTTCATTAGAAAATTACCAGTAAAAGGTGCGTAAATGTAACACAAATACGCAATTCTTTAAGGACATGCGAAATAAAAAACAAAAAAACTTATATAAAAAATATATAAAGATAACTAAATTAAGCCCCCGTTAAAAAACAAGTCAAGATTCAACTTTGTTCCTGCCATTTGGTCACACACCCAGAAATACGGGCCTACACGGGCATCGGACAAATACAGATCAGCGTCGATTGTGTTTTAGGATGTGATCAAGGATTGAAGGTGATTGAAGCAACTGTTTATAAACCATTAAATTTAAGCTTGAGTGACACCTTGGTGGACGTCCTGCCCTGTCCTTACCTTTTCTGTCAGAAGACTTTTAATTCATCCCACGAAATGTGATGCTGGGTCAAGTTAGTTGTTGAATTCGGCTATCAGTTGCAACCTCCCGGCCCCCCCCCCCTCCATACCCGGGCAATAGCCAGGATGTGGCGGGGATTTGGCCCGGGATTGACAGCAAATTATGCCCCGCTAGCCTTGGCATACCCGGGGCCTTAGCATGCGGGAGTAATTGACAACTAAAAGGGCTTTGGAAAGATACCCCCCCCGGGCATGCGGGACTATGCGGGGGGAAAAAACGCGAGGCATAAGGCCACGGTAACTGTAATCCGTAATGAAGCTAGCTTTTGCTCTGTCGTCCTTTTTCAGTTTCAACAGTGTAACTTTGCGGATGATTTTTCCCTGTAATTTTTCATTATTCATAAATAGGCCAATGCTGGTTCTGTAGTGCAAAACCAGTCCCAAATTTTTTAGCACACCATGCCCTGGCAACGCTTTTTTCCATGAACACTTGTACAGAAAAAGAATCCCGACTATGGGAAAAATTCCCATCGAAATACATGGCCGATTTTTTTTGCTCCGCCATTTTAAGAGGTTAGGGCGGTCCGAAAAGTATAGTTTCTGGTGACGTTGCATAAATTAAGTGTGACCCCGATCAACAAACCGGGTCGTCCCCTAATATACCTGGACTGGATGAGTTGTGCACATATTGCACGTTTCAGCCAGGCAAATCTGCTGCCCCGATTTCGCAAATCGTGATTGTATCCCAGTTCGAGGAATACTAAAATAAATGAATATTGTTCCTGAATTTCAACTTTGATCCGTATTCTCTCCCTACTATTATATGAAAGCTGAACAAAATCATGGTTAAACATTTTCTACAAAAGCTACAATACTACTCTTAAGTACCAGACAGCCTAGTTCCAATATTGTACCTCAGGTTTGACGTTAGTTTTAATCACTGGTGGCATTATCGTATCTCTGACCTGAGGTTACAACAAGATCTCATAGGTTTTGTTTTTCGAATCCGTTTACAGTGTGGTGTGAAAAAGAAAGTGTTGCTCCACAACTCAAATTACCCGCTTGTGACGTACTAACGATGCCTGGCTGATCTAAAAATCAGGTACAGATGTGTTCTTGAGTAAATGCTAGTTTTTCCTTGTGCACATTGGATGTCCAAATCTGGGGGCGTGCTTTCATGGTTCATTAACCCTAACGCGAACAAGATGCAATGAGAGGCAACGAAAAAGTGTCGCCGCGACCGCCGTCGGAAAATGTTTCTCGTTGCAATCTCGGCGTCAACAACTATTTTTTTGTGTCGCGCAAATGACTCCATTGGACCTCATTTGCATCTGGTGCGTCTTAAACCGGAAAATGACGCTATGTTCCCCTCGTTGCAAATCTGGGCCGTCGTTACGGAAAATGACGCGATGATGTTCCTCGTTGCATCTGGCCGTCTTCCCCGGAAATGACGCTATGTTCCTCGTTGGCAACCTGGGACTTCATTCCGGGAAATGATGCGATGCTTTTCACTGCATTTCGGACGTTTTGCCCGCAAAAGGCGCAATTCTTTTCATCAAAGCAGGTACAACTGTGTACAAATGCCCATAGACAATTTCGATTTCGATGGACCGTGATAGCGCCACCATTTTCGATAAGCTATTTTTAATTATGCATAAACGCATTCAATACGTAAACCGAGCATGGGGAAAAAGACGTAGCGTATAGCGCCACGCACGACTATGACATAGCTTATAGGCGCCACTCACGACTGGCGAACTAAAGCTAAAGCTACAAATTTTCATGCAGATCAGTGTTCAGTTACGCATCCATTATTTATTTATTATCCCTGTTCTCATTCATTCGCACGCGATGTTCCTCGTTGCAATCTGGAACGTCTTTTCCGGAAACATGGCGGCGATGTTCCCCTCGTTGCATCTGGGCCGTCTTTCCTTGGAAAATGACGCGATTTCCCTCGTTGCATCTGGGCCGTCTTCCGGGAAAATGACGCGATTTTCTTCGTTGCATTGGGCGCGTTATTTGACTTTACGCTACTTATTCCTGTGCCGGGAAAAAACTGGGGGGGGTGAGATCAATGAACGCAAAAATTTGCTCTCGTTGGCATCTGGGGCCGTTAAAAATAAAATAGATTGCACCTCGTTGCATGGGCCGTCGGTCGGGGCACAACGGCCCGGTCCCGTGTTAGGGTTAATTTAACATTTTTAACATTTTTGGGGTCGTTATTCCATTAACTGTGTCACTAAATCCTCCATGTTTATAATGTGCACATTAACGCATGCGCTTTGCACCAAGACTTATCGATGTATTAACTAAACTATGGCCGATTATTCATGACAAGATAGGTATCGTAGTCTATATTCCAATCATGGTTACAAGACGTTACCCAACATTCTGCGCCCGATAGAGGTCGGTCTCATAAGCATGTCAAGAGACTAGTTTTTGTTAATATGCCACAGCACATGTTCTCCACTGACCTTTACATATTGACACCTGACCCATACGATACCAGATTTGGCACTTTATACTGAAAGGTAAAATCGCATACCTGCTGAAATCACGAAATATTGATCATTTTAGTGTGAGTCGGTGAAAAATACAGGTCCACAGTATTGTAGAGTATGTCAAAATAACATTGAGTCCCAGAGGTCGGGTATTCGGGACCATTTTGGTGATTTGGGTGAGTTTATAAATTTGGAAACCTTAAGGTTGTTAAAAAATACAGATCTTGGCAGACATTTTCGGTGCGTTAAAGTTAACAACAGAATGAATGACAAAGCAACCCGACATTCATGCTCAGCAAGGACTAAACCAGTACGCATGAATCCTTTCTCAACCAGGTCAGGGCGTATCCCAAGTTCTGCTACGGCATAACTCCACATTATGTCTTTAACATGTTTGTCATAACGGATGTGAAGTTATGCAAACCACCATGGAATAACTTTCCCCTGTTACCAGCATGATAGGCCATTTCAAGAGCCAACTTTTGCAGACTGCAGCGACTCAAATATTTTAACGGGACACCATTTTTTGGACTTGTTGTCAAACCGAGTCTTGGCCTGAGCTAGGCTAGGCCTGCACTACCTTTGATTGTTCTGAGGCGCAGCCTTTTGGAACTTTTAGGGACGATTCAGTTCGTTGATATCATTGTTTATATGTCAAGCTGCGATGATTTGGTTGATTATTTTCGAAGAAATCAAGCCCAAATTTTGTCATGTAATTTCGTAGTTTCGCACGAATTATTCGCATGTAGATTGCCAAATTCACAGATTTTTTGGTGCCATTTTAATCGGGGTCCTGTTCGCTATCTTACCTCATATTTTTGTAGCTCCAGGTTGATATATTGTATTCCAGAGGTCTTGAGGACCATTAGCAAACAGTATTTACTTCCTAGGCAGTCGGATAATGCGAAATAGCAGTTTGTAAGTTTTTGATTTTACTCACAAAAGCCACCATTTTCTGCTTTTGCAGTTCGTGAAGTAGCGTTTCTAAAATTGGGTTGGGCTCTCTGAAAAATTTCGTAATTTTCGTAAATGTTGGATTCTCTGTGGAAAGTAAAGATGCCTGTGAAATGTTGGTAAATTTTGATTCGAGTTAAAAATGTAATATTTGTTTATTTGTTAAGTTTAGAATAACTTAAAGATGTTAAATCTCTAAAATACTGTAGCTTGTATGTTTTCACACTAGGGAACACTTTTTCTTTTGATCGATCAGCTGATTACTAATTAGCATAATATTCCAATTTCGATACGCAGCCCATGAGGGCTGTGGATTTGTAAACGTCAGAACTTTTAGCCACTTCCTTTTAAGCAGGGAATATTCGATCAGTCTTTGTTGTTACTTCCTGGGGTTGTTTTAGAACAAAATTTGGCTCAGTCCGGGGCTTGGGCCCCCGGTGGACAGACCAAGGTTCCACAATCCAGGCCAACCATAGCCGGCAGGGAGGAGCAATCTGCTCCATAATTCCCGGCAAAATAACCTGAATCCAAAGTCAGGACAGGGTTGACTCAGAGCTAGAGGACAAGCCTAGTGACCGTTGTCTCCTAAATCAAATCTGGCTAAAAATAGGTGCCTGAATGGTGTAGCAGGGAAAATATAGGCCTACACTGATATGGTTCCTGAGATTAATGCTTGCTACCATGAAGCAGGACAAATGGGCCAGATAAATGGGTTCATAACTGATCAAGATTCATATCGAATTAATTCTTGGTGATTAATGACTAAATAGAAATTAAATTAATTAGTATAAATTTTAGAATTTAATCAATACAAGTTTCTTTTAGTTGAAAGATTAAAGGAATTTTATTTAATTGTTTTCAGAAATAACACAAGGCAATAGTTTTTCTTTCAAGTGAATATTTGGATTAATTCGGGAGCCCGCATTGCTATTGTAAAAATAAAATATTTATTACCAAATTTGTGTTGTGATTTATCTTGGTGGAACTTGTAACAATTTTTTAATATTCAGTCCAGCAAATTAAAAATACTCGAAAATGTGTAAATGAAAAGCATTTTTTTTGGTGTGTTATAATCTGATGACATAAAATAAATCTCATTGCATTGATTTATATGTTTGGAAACAAAGAAAGAGTTTCTGTGTATCTGTTTTTGTTTCCTCTCTTTTCTTTAGCAGGTAAACATAAGGTAAAGGTGTTTAACTTCTTAAATATTCATGACACGCTACCACCAATTAATGAATATTCATTAGGGTTTGAATTTTGGCCGTCGTTACAAAATAACTTCATTGTGAATATTCTCCTGAATTCCCCCAAAAAAAAACAGTTGTTTACACCGGTAGATTGTGTTAACACCCCAGGGGTGGAGGTGATCTCACAATCACAATTTATAAGCTCGTTCGTGTGGTTGATACGTCCCCACCTCCTGGACACAAGACCTCTGGGGTTGCTATGAGATGTGTTTTACTTACGGCTAAAAGTAGGTGAATTTTAGGATAGCCTGTGGAGATAATTTAGGTGTTGAGAGCGCAGCCCAGGTCCCGTCACAATATCAAAAGCAATTCAGAATCAAGTTGAAATATGTTCCTTAGATAATAAATTACCTTTTGAAATAGTTTAATCCCTCAAAAATTTGTCTAAGAAAAGAAAGAAATATTCCATCATTTTCCGGAGAAACAACACCTTGCTCATGCAGAAGTGATTGTAGTCGCAATTTTCTCAACATTTTTAATTTCTAATTCTTTCAGTTTTTTTTCAACATATGTCATCACATACTCATACAGGATTTGCTTACCTTCCATCCGATGTTGATGTAACAAATTGATTGTCTTTAGGCAATGCAGAACCTCCCATGAACATATATTCCCACATAAAATATATTCTTCGATCACCCTGGATACACAACCGGCGGTTCCCTCATTTACTTCCTCCCCCCCTCTCTCTTCCTCTTGTTCGTCTTGGGTTCGACAAGATCGGTAACGTTAAGGATTAGCTCCCGTATTTTGTCGAATTTTCGTCAGATTTAGTTACTAGTGTGGTCCTGAACCTGTGACAAATCTGTTAAATGTCATTATTACGTCCCTAGGACTGGGGTAATTTTTTAAGGACTTTAATACCTTGACTTTGCGTCGGGTTTGTCAACATACAAACCCGCATAAATTCACACCCATAGGCTGACTAGCGTAGTGGCGTGGCGCTGCTGCCACATTCATATCGATAGTCTTACTTCCCACTACTATCTTATATTATATGTGTTTATATATATTTTTTATATATTTAACATTTAGAATGGGGCCACACGCCTTTCGTTCTCCGTTTCAAAATTCGCCGCCCGGGGTGTGTTTTACATTTGATAATTTAATTCCGATCATTACTTCAACAATGGTGTGTGCACAATGGGGTATACTTATCGGTTTCTTTACTCTTCTTGCAAGCTATGTGTCAATGAGTGATGTCAATTGTTGGAGGGATTGAAACTGCTTTATTGTAAATAAATACTATATAGACTTAGCTTATTTATTCAATTAGTTCCGCCCTTTGTTCGTGCTCTCAACCTAGCCGGTTAGTTTGTCGTGCGTGGGCGTTCTCTTAACATCCATTCTACCAGGGGCCCTAGATACTGTTATCACGGAATGCCGCAATCGTGCGAAGCCTGCGCTGTCGAGTTACCGTCAGGGGCCCCTCACCCACGCTGTTACGCTCACCGATCCTGTTCCAGAGGCGAATAAGGTGCACCCTTTGTATCGGGCTTTCCGAGGGACACTTGACGCGCTGGAGGTCGGGACCGTAGCTTATCCTTGGGGTCTATTCGTCCTCGCCTGTGGCATGGCAGCGCGGGACTTCTTACCGCTAGCGACGGGTGTTCTTTCGCTGCTGTAAGCTGAGGCTCACCCGCCTACCGGTCTTCGGCCCTAACAACATGTCGGTCTTCCGCGCCTCCAGGGCGGGTGACGGGCTAGTTGTTAACGGGGGGTCCCTGTCTCGTGCACTCATCGATGACGGCTACCACCGTTTACTGCTCGTCCACGGCAACCTCAGCGTGGTAAGCGTGTCGCTTGTGGGTCCGCCGCCCAGCCCCGCTTGTCCAAGGGACACGTCTAGTGGCGGACGGCTTCCCGTGATGCACTCGAGTGCTTCAACAAATTCCAGCTGTATCAGCCGCTGTCATGGCGGCCGGTACACTCAGCGACGTCGTTGCTCCTCTTCCTCCATACGGCTACGGGGGTTTTGCGGCATTCAAATACGCTGGTCTCAACCCTTGGCTCCTGTCCCCGATGCGGGCGGTGTCAGCTGCAGCGCCATTGTCCATGGCGAATTACCCTGTTACTACTGGGCCTGGGCTTAATCCTATACGATAGGAGTAGCCCAATCAATGGCCCAGTCATCGGGGGATTTGCAGGTCGATGCCCGGAACAATGCCTAGTCACGGCTTCAATGCTTCATTCTTTGGGCATTACAAAGCTTACCGAGTGGGCCTACACGTCTACGCTTCGTGTGTGTGCAGCGTTCCGACTACGAGAAGCTTATTGAGGGAGCCCTCGATGGACAGCAATGTCGCTCCGAAATTGCCGTCCGAGGGGGGCTTCTGCGCCCCATGCTTCTCGCCCTTTTGGGAGGAAGGAATTCAAGCGAGCTGACGCCCGTGCGCGGGCGCTGATTCGCTTGTCAAGTTTCTCCTCTCCCTCACCAACCATCTTGGTTGACTTGGGGCAGGAGAGTCGTCGGATCAGGAATCTTTTCTCTGGCGGGGTGGAATGGCGGCTACGCTAGCCGCTACAGCTGGAGGAGTTCGATGGCCTCTGTTTATGCGGATCGGGTCTTTAGACTTGCGGAAAACGCTTGGCAGAGTTTAAGCGATCTTCAACAGGGGACCTTTAGGAGGACCTGAGGAAGGTCCCTTTGGCTGGGCGACACTCTTCGGTGACAGTTTTCGACACGGTTGCGGAGCAGCTGGCGCAGTGTGTCACCAACGAGGAGAAG
This sequence comes from Ophioderma brevispina, assembly GCA_023653785.1. Taxonomy (NCBI): domain Eukaryota; kingdom Metazoa; phylum Echinodermata; class Ophiuroidea; order Amphilepidida; family Ophiodermatidae; genus Ophioderma; species Ophioderma brevispina. Next base: position 20,051 of record JAMKCH010011270.1, on the reverse strand, counting down.
CTGCAAGAGAAGTGAAGATATCACTGCCGGGAAGCCGAAGCAGAAGAAGCGCAGCAGGAGGAAGCCAGGAGGAAATCGTCCGCGGTCACCCCTGCTCCTTCTACGGCGGCGTCTACGTCGGCGACGGCCGCTAAGCCCCCTCCTTCGAGTGCGGCTAAGCGTCCGGCGTCCCAGTCAAGTCTTCTCGGCCCAGGGCCAAGACAGGCGAAGACTGGGGTTTGATGGGGCAGCGACCGTGCTGTATCCACTTCCGAGGGGGAGCAGCTTCCGCCGGGGCAATATACACGGTGGGCAGGTTTGGTTAGCATGATGAAGTTACGCTATGACTTGGATCGGGATTCCAGCCGGCGAAATGGTGCTGCAACTGGTGGATACGGGGTACCGTATCAAATTCATTGCAGCCCCTCCCCGTCATATGCCGGATGAAAGCCACAAGCCTTCCCGGATGTCCAGTGAAGCGGGCAGGCTCTTTTGCGGAAGTCGAGAGTTTTCCGCAAAAGAGGCGATCGTCCGGATCAGCCCCCCTTTCGGGAGGGATCTGGTCCACCTTCTTCCTAGCACTGAAGAAAACGGGCATTGGCGGGCCGATTCTCAATCTCAAAGGCCGCTCAATGTCTTCATTATCCCTAACGCGCCCAGACGCAATGCGGGGATAAAGAAAAACGGTTTGCCATCTTTGGTACCGGTCGGAAATGTTTCTCGTTTGAATCTGGGCCCGTCAACAAATAGTTTTTGCGTGCAAATATGAATCTCATTGCACCTATTGCATCTGGTGCCTTACCGGAAAATGAGCGATGTTCCTCGTTGCATCTGGGCCGTCTGTACGGAAAATGACGCGATGTCCTCGTTGCATGCTGGGCCCGTCTTCCCGGGAAAATGACGCGATGTTCCTCGTTGCACCTGGGGACGTCATTCCCGGGAAAATGAATGCGATGCTTTTCATGGCATTTCGGACGGTTTGCCCACATAAGGCGCAATGCTTTTCATCAGGCGGGGGTGACACTGTACAAATGCCCATAGGACAATTTCGATTCGATGGTGATAGCGCCACCATTTTCGATAAGCTACTTTTAATTATGAATACGCATCATGACGTAAACAGGAGCATGACGTAGCGAAAGGAGCCCACGCACGACTATGACGTAGGGTAATAGCACAAGCACGACTGGCGAACTATAAGGTAAAGATTTCATGCAGATCAGTGTGCAGTCGGCATCCATTATTGATTGATTTATTTAGGATCATGTTCTCATGCATGCGCACGCGCATGTTCCTCGTTTGTTCATCTGGGAACGTCTTTCCGGAAACTTACGCGATTGTCTGCGTTGCACTGGGCCGTTAACGACTTGACGCTACTCTTATTCCTGTGCCGGGAAAACGGCCGAGATGCCATGACACGCAAAATTTTTTCCGTTGCATCTGGGCCGTTAAAAATAAAAATAGATTGCACCCTCGTTGCATTGGGGCCGTTGGCGGCAAAACGACCCGGTCCGGTTAGGGTTAAGCCAGTGCGTTTTCGGATGGAGACATTGGCCTCGGTGTTACGTTACCCAATCAAAGGGACTGGGCGACGTCACTGGACATCAAGGACGCCTATCTCCAATTCACCGAGACGATCAGCCATGGCTCGGTTCTCGGTGAATGGCGAGGAACCGGTTTCGCTGCATACCTTCAGCCTTTCTACCGCCCCACGGGTTTTCAAACCCGGGGGTGCCAGGCAGTAGCCGCGTACCTCAGGCCCGGGGGATCAAATCTGTTGTGTTTACTGGCGGGACTGGCTAGGATTACAGCCCGTCCAGGGTCGACGCACTGCGGCAAATCGAGTTCGTAGTGCAACAGTACGAGTCTGGGCTTCTTGGTCATCACCAGAAGTCCAATTTCGTTCAGACACAGCCCCCATCTTATGGGTGCCACACTAGACCTGGTCCAACGTGGCGTTAGATGTAATGTCAAAAGGACTGCGGGTGGCGAACATGGTATCGTGTGCGATGTTGCTCCACGGAGCCCCGCATGTGACCGCGTTCGCCTGGCTCAGGGTGATGGGGCTGATGGCCAGTCTGGTACACCTGGTCCCAGACTGTCGCTTCATATCAGGCCCCCAGTAAAACATTCATATAGTTGCACATTCTGGCCGCCATTACCGACCCAGTAGGAACCTCATTACCGGGTTATCCCGATGACCCGCCATCCCAAGGAGACGGAGATGGAGTGGTGGATGCTTCGCTCCACCTGTGGTTGGGGTGAAGTTCCCAGCTCCTCCACGACACGTCATATCGACCAGCGCTGGCGGAAGTGGGGATGGGGCGGCATCTAAGGGGAGGATCGCGTGTTCGTCAGTGGTAGCCCCGAACATGCGTCCTTCCACATCAAACCTGCCGAACTTCTAGCAGTGTGGGTTACACCCTCAAGGAGTTAGAGTCCAGGATGGTGGGCGCAAGGTAATGATTCAGTCTGCAACACGATGTAGTGGCCTATGTGACAGGCAGGGGGCACCAGGTCCCCACGCTCTGTTTGCACACCATTTCAGCTTCGAATTGGTGCCGCGCACGGGATAATCCTCGTTTGCACGCACATTCCAGGGTGTTACCAACATCCTGCGCGGACGAATCTATCAGGGGACCGACTGGCCGCGCCCCGGACCGATAGATGGTAAAAGCCCACGGTCGTCCAGAGATCTCGACGGGTTCATTACCCGGCGATAGATTATTCGCCGTCGCAACGGATCATCAGCTCTGGTGTTTCGCTCTCGGTACCCCAGACCGGAGCATCGCCGTGGCGCCTATCAGTTGGGCGGGCCAGGACAGCTACGCATTCCCCCCTTCCTCTGATACATGCGTTCTTCGCAAGAAATCGGAGGAGGAATGCAACGTCATCATGACGCCCCGTTTTGGCCTCGACACCTGTGGTTTTGGCCAATGGTAGACCTGCTCGCAAGTCGGTCCAAGGCAGCTGTTACCGCAGGTCCCGGACCTGGTCCGGGACAGACATCGGTCGGACCAATTCGAATCTGAAGATAGAGCCACATTGAGGTTGACTGCTTGGCCCTGTCGGAGTCGTCTCACAGGAGGAGTGGCCTTTCGTCGAGAGCTGCTAACCTGGCCGTCGGGGTGACACCGAGCACGTCATAACTTACTCGGGACGTCTGGGCGGCTACTACCGATGGTGGCGACAGAGGGACGCGACCCACTGTTGCCAGTACGGCATCGGGGGCAAGAAAGACGGAGCCTCTCACATTCCCGCCCCCCCCCCACCCCTCCCTGTCGGAGCGGATTTGAGGCTGGACTGGAGGCAGCAACCACTCCGAACTACAAATTCTGCTATTCAGTCGATACCACAGGGGTTTTGGATGAGGAAACAGACTTAACGGCTCTGCCACCATCAAGGAGGCTTCTACTCGACGGTGTTTACCAGACCCCCGGGGAGGAAGATTGTCACCCTCATGGAACACTCAACAAGGTTTTGGGACTATCTTCGTGGAAGCCCCGTTTGAGCCACATGGAGGACGCTATTAGACAACCTGGACTGAAGGCGGTGTTCCTTATCTTCATGGCTTCGGGGCGACGCCAGTCTGAGCTGCATCGCTAGCCGTAGACGATGCTATCCACTTCTCCAAGCGGTGCTACGCTGTACTTTCGCCCAGGGTTTCTCGCAAACGAACGAGTGTAGCGCCTTCTCAGCGTCACCTGTCTTCCTCCCGCAAGATACGCATGGTGTCTTCTATTTCGGGAGGACAGATTTGGTGTCTGTTAGCGCCTTAAAACTGCGCGCGCCCCATCAGGGGACACACAAGCCAGCTCTCATCACACGGTTGCCCCTCACGGGGCGCGGACAAAGCTACGCTAGCTAGGTGAGGTAGTTAGGTTACACAGACGCCTCGGCTGTTCCAAATTCCGCCGAATGTTCGCTCATTCCACCAGAGCTATCGTGAGCGCTTTCGCCTTCAGCGCGGCGCCTCCTTGTGCCGAATGGCGCGGCGGTTGGTTTCATGGCGCTCCTCAAAGACTGCACTACAACGTACCTTCGACAAGTCAACCCAGAAAGAGCTAGATTTGCCCGAGTGTCCTACACAGATCGGCGGCTCTCAGGACAATTATGGTAAGTGCAAATCTCTACGTCGCCCAGGGGTTTTGTCTGTTGATTTTTTCGATTGGTGTTTTTAGTATGATTCAATGCTTGCAAGTCGAATTCATTCGATTCACGCATCCTGATTGAATTCATTTTGATCCTCAGCCGACCTCCTAGTACATGTGCTAATCTGGCGATGTATATGCAATTTGTTACATCAAAACAGCGGATTGAAGGTAAGCAGAGCATGTATGAGTCATGTAAGAACAATGTTGTTCTAATGACTGGTAAGGAAGGCTTGCTTACCTTCTCCGATGTTGATTCCCGGCCCGTTACCATTTGTCCGAGGGTATTACCGACGAAAAGAGGACAGGATGGTGGGTATGACGTTACTGGGGAGGTGTCGTCAACAGGGTTGATCGAACATGAATATATTTATTGGGAATATATTTTCATGGGAGGTTCCATCTGCCTAAAGACAATGCAATTTGTTACATCAACATAGGATTGAAGGTAAGCAAGCTTCCTTACGAGTCAATATGAACAACATGGTGCTTACATTTATATAGGATCTCAAGTTGTATTTGATAGTGAAAACAGGGATATATCATACATGTAGAGATTTTGGATGCAAAGTTGAGGTATGGAACAGGGGAAAGGTATTCCCATGTGTTTTTGCATAACTTCCCATCCGTTAATAAACAAAAACATGTTAAAGACATAATGTGGAGGTATGCTGCAGAACAATAGTCTGTCGGCGGTGCCCGGACTCAGCGGGCGGACTGTGCATTGGGCCGGGTTCAGGGGGCGGGGACTTTACCCGGGGGGTTTTGTAACAGAAAAATGTCCCCCGCCTGCCGGGCCGTACCCGGGGATGTACCAGGGCCGTAACAAATATCAATATTATAGCCCCGGGGCAAGGGGGGGGGGGGAAGGGTTGCAACGAACAGCTGCATACCAGAAACCAGAGATCACCATCAGATGGTCAACATCGTTTAACACTACTTTGATCATCTACTTGAAACTATGGTTCTGGCAACCATGATAAAGGGGCATATGACAACAGATAACAAGAGCAGAATAAAAATAGTGAAGGAACCCCTTTTAATTAGCTGCACAACTTACCAAAAAATACTATAATGTCAAATATCACTCCAGATGTGTGCTCTAGACACTCTGCCATCAACCAAATGTACCATTCGTTTTTGGATATTTCCTTCTTGAGAGATAAAATTTATATAACTCGAGAGACATTTGACAACCCGTTGTTGACATACAAGTTTGATGCATGCGTATCGATGGCTTGTCAGGTAGCTAGATCTATCCCACGGGCATATTGAACTCGAAAAGGAACGCGCTCGTTTGGTATCTTTTACCAGTCGTTTACAAAACAAATGGGCATCGCTATATCGTGCAATGAATTTGTGAATTGCACATCATTTACAATATTGTTACTAATAAAGATTACAGTGCCTGATCTGACAGCATAAATTAATGAGGACTCTGAGGACTGGGTCGGTCGGGCCGGGCCTGTAAGCAGGCACGGACCTTCAGCGTGATTGGGCAAACCCGGACTTTGCAGTGGGTCCGGCTCGTAGACTGTCCTGGCTGTGCGGCAGCCTCGCGTTGTGCCTTGGTCGGCGCCAAACAGCAGGCTCAGAACTGGCACGGACCAGGGAAATCCGACTGTCTAATTAAAACAGAGCATTGTGATGTCCGCAACCCGTCGTTGACGCAATGTGATTTCTGCTTAGTGCTCTGAATGTCAAAGTGAAGAAATGAAATGAAGTGTGGGTAAATGGCAGGAGTAACTATGACTCTCTTAATATGTTTTGTTTTATAGGTACCTATGGAACAGTTTTCAAAGCCAAGAACCGTGAGACACAAGAAATTGTAGCACTAAAGCGAGTACGCCTTGACGATGATGACGAGGTAAGTGCAGGGAATTTGTTGGGTTCGGTAAAATCCCAGAGGGTGTTTTGAATCAATCCCATAATGCATTGCAATGTGCCTATACTGCACTGTACTAAACACATGTCAGTACTTAGGGATAAAAAGTGTTCCTAAAGTTTAAGCACCACAAGCCATTTCATGATCATGCCAAAAATTCCCTAAGTACTAACACTTCGTGGGCTAAAATGACTGTTGAAGTCAGGGTTTTTATGTGTTAAGAATAGGATTTTTGTGGGATCACATGACCCTATTGAGGTGAAATTTCCCAAACCTGGTGCATTGTGGGATTGACTCAGTACACCCTCTGGTAAAATCCTGTGTGATGTGATCATGAGTTGGAAGTTGCTAAAAATATTTTAAAACAGCATTGCACATTTTTTTTTAAATTGTCCAAAATGCAACTGAAATTGCTAATTTGGTAAAAGTTTCATCAAAATGTAGCTTTGGGAATGAATATTTTAAATGAAATTTAAATAAGAAATTTGATTCTTTCTGAGAATTTTAACACTTGATTGCATGTTTCCAATAACTAACACGTTTATGTAGGTGGCTTATGACAAGCTAAGGTCAAAACAAAATATCATGTTGCCATTCATGACCAACCCAGATACTTAAAATTCTCCAGCAGTTTAACTCTACAAAAGAATATGACTCTTAATCTTATTTTCAATTTTCAGGGAAATGTTTCTTTTTTATTTGTAAAAATTATTAATATAATTTGCACAATTTTGCCTATTTTGACACTTCGGAACATATTAAAACCATATTTGGACAGTCACTGGCGTACGAAAGCTACTGGGTTTTTTTTTACCCCCTAAACTCCCTCCACCACGAAGTGCCTGTAATTCTTAATAATAATTGTTGTGAAACAGTGTTGTAGCTGCACCGGTACAGACTCAATTTGATCGGCAGTAAGCTTAAAATTTGATCTACCGACTGGCACAAAATCTCACAGGAAATCATAATATTAGCTTATAACCAAGGGGATTTCCAACTATCGGTACTCAATTTACCCGGCCTTCAATTAAGGCCTGGCTATAACCCTGTTGTGAAAACCTTTTACTTTTCCTTCTTCTAGGGCGTACCAAGCTCAGCTCTTCGTGAAATCTGCCTCCTGAAGGAGCTGAAACACAAGAATATCGTGCGTCTCCACGATGTCTTACACAGCGAGAAAAAGTTAACCTTGGTCTTTGAGTATTGTGATCAAGACCTGAAGAAGTACTTCGATGCATGTAATGGCGAAATTGACCCAGATGTTGTCAAGGTATGGCAAATGCAAATCTGATTAATGACAGAAAGCACAATAATGGGACCGTCACCATAGCAAAATTAAAGTTGTTCGTAAATATTTATAAATTACTGAATCCACAAACTTGATGTTTTAACATGTGACCAGGCATGTAGACATATGCTGGAGATGCTTTCATTGGGTTCTGAAACTTTTAAGAAATTTTACCGAGAAATTCCTTCTAAATTTCTGTCAATTTGGACTGACAAAAGTTACCAAATAAAAATAGGCATGCTAGAAGTTGATTAAGCTGCATTTATAAGTAGAATTTCTGAATATTTTGCTTAATTTTATATTAGAAACATGCATTGTGAGGGTTTACATGCATGGATGTTAAAAGAAAGGATTTCATTTTCTTTTGGCATGCCAAGAAAAAGTTTGTGCTAATGTGACAGCAATCCATCAATGCACATTAGCAAATATTAATCAGCTGTCTTCAAGGATGTTGTTTAACTTTTTTACTTGTCCCTTTGTTTTCTGAGAAGAAATAATAATAATAATAATAATAATCAGCATTTATATAGCGCTCTACAAAGAACACAGCGCTTTACAAAATACAAGCATAACAGAGAAAATCAGTCCTTTGGAAAGAGATGAGTTTTCAACAGGCGTTTGAAAATAGAGACGGACGGCACCAAAGTTACTAGACAAGTGGCCAATAATGTTGGCAACGTCAGAGTTTGAAAGTTGTTTAAAACTAGTCATAATGTTATCACATACACTTGTTTCATTTAAGATTTCACTGTCAACTGATATTTTTGACCTGATTTTATCAACCTTGTTAACAAAGAATGACAAGAAATCGTCAGCAAGATCAATGTCAGAGTCAGCAATAAGCGAGTTCGATAATTCAGGCACTGCTGTGCTACAATAAGCAACAACAATGTTCATATCCCGAATGACCTCCGTGTCCCCATCCCAGAATCCTTGAATTTTATTGTGCCGAGATGGGTCACAGAGGTCAATCGGGATATGAACAACAATAGTGCCTGAATTATCGAACTCAAGTATAGGCAGGTCTTTTTTCATGTATTAAGAAGACCATGCTTTGAACATTTCTTTCGTATTGGAACTTAGGAATCTGTCAGTGAAGAAACGCTGTTTGGCTTCAATGATTAGTTTATTGACTTTATTCTTTTGGTCCATCAATGCACTGTAGTCCTCTTCGTTGCGAGATTTGCGCCATTTTCGCTCAAGGCGTCTTCTAACACGTCTTTCCTGATGGATTGTATCGTTATACCATGGGAGGCGGGTTTTGATCACACACTCTCTGGTAGTAATAGGACAAACTTCATCTAAAGCAGATGATGTAATTAGTTCATACATATCACAAAGTTGGTTGGCATCATCACAGTCAGAAGGTATTTCTCGTAACCGTTTTTTGAATGATATTTGTGAACTTTTGGTGGTCAAGTTTAGCAAAATTACGCAATGTTTTGGTTACCTTCGAGGGCTGTGGTTTTGGATATCTGACAGTCGTCATAACAATACTATTTGCAATAAAATATTAAAAAAAGAATCATGATGCATCACCATTTTAGCGACAAAGAAAAATACTTTTCATTCTGCACATTTGCGTCACATTAGCAGTAAAAATGTCCAATATGATGTCACAATAGCATAGAAGTCTCAAATTATCATCACATTAGCACAGTTCTGTCCAAAAAAGTCACGTTACAAAAGCTATGCTGCATTTTTGTCACATACAGCCAAGTTTTTATGCCTTTCAACTTAAAAGATAAACATAAGAATTATTTGGTTCAATGAATAAATTAAATCCAAATAAATTTCAAAAAAATTCAATGTTTTTGCCCTCAGGTAAGTTTATGGTCCCATTATTGTGCTTTGAGTCAGTAGGCAAGTGATTAGTTCGAATTGATCCCTTTACTGGCCATCTAACCAACTCCGTCTGGACAATCTTTTGTATGTCGTACGCACGTTGGATTATGTGGCATTCAAAATTGACGCTTAAGACCTATCAGTGATTTGCTATCAGAAAATCGAAAAATCATCAAAATCAGATTTGTGTTGTCTGTACCCAAATATAGTTTTCCTAACAACCCCACAAGTTATAGTACCAAGAGCAACCTAATAGGACAACATCGTATATTTTAGTCATTAGGTCCGAACGGACCCTTACTACAACACGTAAGTGATGGAGATTCGTAGCTTGAAGACTGCCGTTTTTTCCTTTTCTTTCATTCTGTGCCGTTGGAAAAATTAACGTATAGCTTCTCCCGGCTTTTCCTTCACTTTCAAGCTATTCCTTCCAATTTCAAATAGTTTTGACTCTTTTGGATACATCACTGATAGTGTCTTTAATCTGAATTTGGGTGAAGTTCATGTGGGATGGTCCCTGACAAGAGAAGATCAGTAGCCTCCCAAAATGCATTGCTTCCAATGGGAGGTTTTGTACGCCACTGATATGAATCGTTAGAGATGAAACAATGGCTAAATGACAGTACTTGATTCACAACTTGCATTTAGGATGTTTCATATCTAACAATTCACATGACGACCTGTACAAAACCTCCATTGGAAGCAATGCATTGTGGGAAGCTCTGATATCTTCTCTTGTCCCGACTGTATTTGCCAATGAGGTGATGGAATGTGCAAAAACGGATTGGAGTATAGCCAATTCATTTATTGGGAAAAGGACTCGGCTATTATCAAGATCTTATAAATAGCTTTAGTCTGTTCACTGAAGAACTTAACTTATGCTGTCCAGGCATGGGAAAAAGACAATCTTGGCCAGTGAATAAGCTTCTGGGGGGAGGGAGAATTTAAGTATTTTTTTTTTAAACATTTGGTAACAAAAAAATATATGACTGAGACAATTATTAGAGAGGGCATTTTACACTTGAAGGGTCTTTATTAGACAGACGTGAGGGGTGGAGTAGGTATACATTGTTCATAACCTAATAGGCACTAATTATTCGGCTTTGTGTATCCGCGTGTGAAAGTAATTCCGTTTTAACATGCACACCTCTTTCCTCAAGCGTGCGCTGGGCATACATCACGCCTGTCGCTACTGCGGTAGCGTTGCTTGCCATTACGCCTCACTATTCTATATCAATTATCCAACGCGGTGGTGAGAGTCTTGTATTTTTAGTGATGAACAAAGTATAGGACTATCAAAGAAAATCTTTAGTAATTTATAGTATCTCTTTTTTGACCTTCACATGTCCGTATTGTATTGTTTCAGTCTTTCATTTTCGTTGTTGAGAGGTCTAGCCTTCTGCCATAGTCATAATGTACTGCATAGGATCTTAAGCCAAATTTACTTATTAATCAGGTACGCTAAACATTCACTCCAGATTGTATACCTAGGCTTTGAAAATCACATTTTTTTGCTACATCATAAACATTGCTTAAAGTCAATACAGCACATTTTTTAAAGAGCGTCCCCAATTTTCCGGATATTTTTTGAGATTTTTGGCACAGTTGCATTGGGTAAATACTAGTTAACAATACCTGTGAATGGTAGAGCTTAAATTCCCTTTCTCTGTGTGTCGCAAAAGGAGAATTTGTAATTATAAAAAAAGAATACTATATCGGAGATCTCCGATAATAATTCAACGCTAGCTGGAACCGTCCTTCCATATGAAATCCAGGAAATTGCTCATGTACGTGTCTATGGCTCATCCTCCATTAGTTGTTCTGTCAGTTCAGGCAGTCAAGTTAGAGATCATTTTCATAACGTACACTATTTCATCACGACGAACATAAATTTGGCATTTCAGCTACGGCCATTAAATTACAATCAGGGATCCTGATTCTAATAACAAATCGCTTCTTTTATGTTATGACAAATACGCATTTTTAGCATTACACTCCAATATAGTTTTACTAGACAATTACCAGGCACAACTGTCAAAAAATTCTCAATTTGACAACTTGGGGGCACTCTTCAAAATGTGCTTTTATTGCTTTAACGGAGGATGGCCTGATTTAAGGTATAATACATTTTCACTTTGAAGTGATAAATGGCCTCACCCCAAAACGCCATCTGTAAAGTTTGGTCACCAATATTTCAACCCAATATTTGATGTCGGATCAAAAACTGATTTTGTAACCTCGAGTGTTGTGTAAAATTTAATATTAGTCCACCAAAATGGGGCATGTTTTGCTCATACTTCCAAAACCAAACATCCTTAGCTTACATTTCACAGAGTAAATGAGAAAAATATTAGCTTTCTTCAGATAACAAAATGTTGATCACTTCCGGTAAAATCTGGAGTTCTGGGGACAAGGCTATTAGTGATCGAACCATGGCCCTTTAAAGGTGCAACGAGAGATTTTGAGGCACCCAAATATTGTGTCATAATAGTAATTATATATAGATTAGACACTCAATAGATTTCTTACCTAATATTTGGCTACCGAAATGTCTTAAAATAGAGAAAAAGGCGATTTTGATTTGCTTATATTTCAATATAAAACATAGGCTGAATTTCGTATTTGCTCCTATACAAAATTAGAAATTTCACAATTTTTGTACCAAAGGAACATTTCTCAGACTAATCCTTTCAGATGGGGATATTTTTGAAAGCTTTACAATAGTGCAAAAATAAGAATTTTCACATTTTTTTGGGATACCTGTTATGTGAAATCTCTCGTTGCACCTTTAACCCTAACCAGGACCGGGTCGTTTTGCCGGCCGACGGCCCAAATGCAACGAAAGGCAATCTATTTTTATTTTTAACGGCCCAGATGCAACGAGAGCCAAAGTTTGCATTTCATTGCATCTCGGCCGTTTTTCCCGGCACAGGAATAAGTAGCGTAAAGTCAATAACGGCCCAGATGCAACGAAAAACATCGCGCCATTTTCCCGGAAGACGGCCCAAATGCAACGAAAAACATTTTTTTTTTTTTTTTTTTTATATTTGGCTACCGAAATGTCTTAAAATAGAGAAAAAGGGGATTTTGATTTGCTTATATTTCAATATAAAACATAGGCTGAATTTTGTATTTGCTCCTATACGAAATTAGAAATTTCACAATTTTTGTACCAATGGAACATTTCTCAGACTAATCCTTTCAGATGGGGATATTTTTGATGGAAAGCTTTACAATAGTGCAAAAATAAGAATTTTCACATTTTTTGGGGATACCTGTTATGTGAAATCTCTCGTTGCACCTTTAAACATGTCTTCTTCATTGCACTGGTGAATTTATCGTTCAAATTAAAAATAAAACTAGTGCAGATGTTGGCATCAGGTATGTTGACATCATGTGGACAACAGAATTATTCGCCAAGATGTTGACATAAATTTGGGTAGAGACATAATTTTTCTGTTTTACCGGAAAACAGAATTATTTTTCGGTTTTCTAACAGATGTAAAACCCCAAAATTTAGAGCTTAAGTTATTGTTTTAGATAAGAACTGCTCTTGAACTTTGTTTAAATCATTCCAAATTATCAGAATAAACAATAAAATCTGTGATTAGACTCTAGTGAACATAGTTTTAAATTAGAAAATGGAAAAAAACGAAAGTGCATTTCTTACAAAACAGAAAAATTATGTCTCTAAATTTGGGGTTGTTGAAAAAAATGGAACAAAATAACTAATGCAACAATACTCAAAGCTGTAAAAGACTTTGTAAACATGTTTAAATTGTAATGCAGATAAGTTGCCCTAACATGTCATTCACTGGATCAATCAGATGTCTTTCATTTTTTAAAGGTGCGTGTTCCGATCGTCTTTGGGGACCCCCCGATTTACTCGGAAGTATCGATTTGATATCAGATAAAAGCCGTAGTTTTCTAATTGTCATCCTGAAATTTGAGCCCTCAAATCCATTTCATTCCCAAGATATAAACAAAAAACTGCCATTTTAATGGTTAACCATCAATATTATTAGCACAGTATTGAATAGGACTTTGCAATATGCGTTATTGCTTTTACCGTCAAAACCGCAAGCTTTTTTCCCACGGTACTTGATAGGGCGTACGTGCAAGTGCTAGGCTCTCATATCAAGTAGGGAACACAATAGACATAAATCGGAATAAGCACCTTTAAACCAATTTAAACAGATGATCCAACTGATGATCCCGAGTCCGGTGTTGACGTGTCAGACTTATATTATCTCACGGTGTCAACTAAAGAAAATATGCTGGCAACAGTACTCAATATCACACATACCTCCGAGATTGTGATTTAATCATATTTACATTCAGTTACTGAGAATTCATGTATTTGGTCTTCTAAATGTATAAACATTTTTAGAGAAATGTTTGCAGGTAAACTTGTTCATCTCTCCCTCACGTTCCTTGAAAATGGAAAAAGACTAGACCTGACGATCACTGCAAAAAAGTAAGGTAGGGTTATTTGTGTGTTAGGGTCACTCCTTGATTTTGAAAAGTGGCAAAAATGGAATTTAGGGATTTAAAGGATATAACATGCTTTCTATCACATTTCTTGATTCAGAATGGAGAATTGAAACTGGCCGATTTTGGCTGCGAGGGCGCGTTTGCCATCCCGGTGCGTGCTATACTATTCGGCTGAGGTGGTGACGTTATGGTATAGACCTCCTGATGTTTTGTTTGGGCCAAGCTTTATACAACCTCAATAGATATGTGGTCTGCTGGCTGTTATATTTGTGTGGTGGATATTTGCTTTTCTTGGCTTTCATTGTAAGTAGCACAAAAAATAAATTTTGTTTTGATTGTTTTGTTAACCTTAATTTGTAAATGTGATGTGGTTAATCAAAATGAGCAGGACAGAATTGAATTGGGCAAAGTTATAATATAAATGAAAAAAGAGGCCCAAAATGAGGTGAAGGTGGTTTTGTCAAAATTGAGTTTTTTTCGGCAAAAAATTTTGAGTCTAAACATGTTAACGCAACAAAGACACGTTTTTGAAGAGTGCCCCAATTCTCAAAATTTGAGATTTTGCACAGTGTGTTGGTCATTGTCTGGTAAGCTACCTGGCGAATGACAATGCTTATTTCAAAAATGTGTATGTCGTCATAAAGATGTGATTTTATGATTATAATAGGTACCGTGTACACCGTGGAAATACCTTTAGATAGACACTGCATGAAGTGGCGCACCCCTCACAAGTAGAAAAATCTAGTAGTAATCAATGTAGTAATGTTTTCTGAGAAGAATTCCACTTGTTCTCACTTTTACAAGTTGTTAGTTTCCAGGAAATGCGGTTTAACTAACCAACGCGTCAACGTCTGCTGACATAAAATCAGGCAAATGTCAGCAGCCTTTTATAACGATACGCTGGTTCCCTGTGAATGTGGTCTAGCTCTCACCACTTCACAAATGATCCATAAAGCGAAGCCTGAGGCACAGAGCCACCAGCGATATTAACAGCAGGGGAGGGCGGCGAGAATCCCAATTTAAGAACGACCCATTGGTTTAACACGTAAACGAAAATCTTGACGCAAAATTCTGATTTAATAGCTCAAATCCCTAGGAGGTGAAAATTTTTCTTATGGGGATTTAAAACGCTCCATATTTTCTTCTGCATAGGATGGTGGTATAATTTAGAGAGCAGCATATTTTTGTTTTGTGTATCTTTTAGTAGGTATCCTGGGTGGCGATGGTTTTGAAGTGAGTGTGGATTGTAGCTTATATAGTGCTCCGAATTTCAAAACAGCAACTGCAGCTATTGTAATGTAAAATAATCTAAAACTGGTAGGGAAATTGTAGATGGCTGGGGAAGGGACAGATGGCTTTTAAACAAACCCCATAGTGCATTACAATGTGCCTATGTTCATGTATTGGAATGAAGTGTAACTTCGAGATAAAAAGTCACTTTGCCAGCCTAATGAGTTCGGGTTTTATGACTTTGCATTTATGAATCTGACTTTGGTTTTTTATGGGATCCCATGACCTTATTAAAGGTTGACTGTTCACAAAAACTGGTTGCATTGTGGGATGGACTCAAGACACCCTATGTGGGAGGGACTAGAACATTAGTTCAGGACCCTTCATTTTTTTCCCTTTTAATTAAGGAATACTAATACTGCAGCTTAGCCATGACGTAAGAGGGGATAAATTCAGAAGGGGTGATTCTGGTACCTTGGTTGGGTTTGGCGTTGGGTCAGTGGGTTGGGTCATGATGGGGTATGTGAGATGTAATTTAAATGTAGAAGAACCATTTGGTCCTTCTCTATAGAACAAACTGTACAAAGGGATCATTTCATTGGGGCTGGCAGGGAGAAAGGACAATGATCGCAGATGGGCAGTGGACAAACCCCCCCTCATTTTTTAATATCTGATTATTTTTGGGATTCAGAGCAAAGTTTCATATTTTTGAATTAACTGAAGTAATTTAAGTCCAAGAAAATATCCATGTATTTATGAAAAAAATCTCCAAATGTGGTCACCACACATTAATTAACTGCGTCCTATGGGACCCTTTTTAATTTGTCACATTGTTGCTTACCCAAACCAATTTAATACCTCAAATTTGTAATAAGATGTTTTGGGGATATATTTCTATTCTAGGTGAGGAATATAAAATATGAATGTAAATCGGACATGAGGGGTCGACCCTAATTATGGAGACTTTGTTATGAAGATATTTCCACCTTACTCCCTACTAAAGTTTACTGTGGGGTATGACTTAGAAAAATATGTGTTTGTGACTTTTCTTTTCTACTTCTGATACACACCAATTCTCAATCTGTTGATTGACCATGATTGCAAGGTTGTCGTGGGTCACCCACATTTAATAAAGAAAAAAGCTCAGTAATTCATTGGGCAAAAATAGTAACACGTCGATGTGACCCCCTATGATAACCTTGTCCCTCCACAGCAATATTCACAAGTCAAGTTTTCGCCCATAGTGATAATGCACGCTGCAAGGGGCAAGTAAAACAAATGGTCATTACCCTTGATTAGTGAAATTCAATTAGAGCACAATCCTGAATCTATCCGAAAATACGGAGAGTAACTTTCATACCAGGGACCACCAACCTGCATGCGTAAATGGCTACCCTTGACTACAGACAGTCGACTTGATTGACGATGCACTTGCGAGATGAACAATAACTAATGACATAACCCCAATGCCATGGCCGTGACAATATAAATAAATGATTTGCCACACACAAAGCAGTTAAGTATTGCCTTTCAAAAACAACCAGGCGAATCGTGTATTCGATGACCAGGTCAGGTGCAGGCTAAGCACAATATCGGTACAATCAACGATTATATTTGGGCGATGCATGCCATGCAATGCAGTGCCTTCTCCGGCATGAATTCCGCTCAACCACAAAATCCCGCCGTTCTTTTCTGTCGTTTGTTTTCCACCTATCTGTAGACGCTTTTATTTTACCCCCACACAGGATTAGTACATAATACCCTTGCCCCGCCTTTTTCGGGGTACAGAAGACTCCATGATTTTTGTTAACACGATCACAACAGCGTGATCAGGCTCGAACTCACTGATTGTGTGCACTTAGCCGCGGTTTTAGAGTTCAACGTTCGTACATACATTACGATTATATGTAATCGCGGAAGTAAGCAAATATTGATACCGAGATTTATATGTGATAGATTTCACAAGAAATTGGGCAATTATAATTCAATTTTAAAAAAAAAAAAAAAAAAAAAAAAAAAAAAAAAAAAAAAACTTTTTATCATTTTTAAGAGTTTTAATCTCGCAAAATTAAGTACTTCCCAGGGGGTGCGTTGCACCTTTTGAACGATACTGGGAAAAAAAAACAAAAATCTGCCCGGTGCCTAATAATTGGGATCCTTGACTGTAATTAACGGCGGAGCTGGAAATTCCAATTTGATGTCTTGTCTATGAACAAAATATGACGAAAAAGACCCTAACCTTGACTTGCCCGAAGCGACGGACCAACTTGTGGATGAGCAATAGACATGTACGGGCGCAATTTTTCCTGGTATTTTCATATTGGAAGGACGTTTCCAGCAGCCTGCAACAATTATTATCGGAGATCTTTTATATTAGGCCCTGCACTTGATTTTTAGTTCTTGTTGCCGGCCGGGTCGGAATTGGCTGCCGGGTCAAAAAAATAACTTCCATATTTTGTAATGAATTCACTATTTGTAAATAACTAGAATTTCATTGAGTTTTTTCCTCTCTCTCTAATCCAATTGGACTCATATCAATCAGTGACAGGTCATTGTGGGCTGTCCCTACTATCTATCCCAATAATTGGTACTCACAATGATGTTTCCTTTAAACAGTAATGCTTTAACAGTCCTATATGTGAAGTCCCCAAACATTATGTGTATCAGCTAGACATTTTGTGTAGCCTCAAATTTCGGACCACCTGACAACATGTCACATCCAATTTTCATATAAACACGCGTGCTTTCGCTAAACACTCTTCTACCTTAGCACCAGTAATATCCAATTTAAATACAAGCTAAAGCTTTCATTATTGCACCATAGGAATACAAAAATCAGGACTTAGTCAACGTCATAATCTTTAAGTACAAGTCTTGAATTTCATGTAAATTTCACTTCATAAAAAATTTTATGAAATACTTTCTGACTACCTGTTGTGGATACACTCTAAGGATACTTTCAAGGTGTACATCAGGGGGGTAAATATTTTATTGCATGAAGGGTGAAATTATTGGAGATGTGAAGACAAAAAAAAAATTGGTTTTGTCCATATCAGTTACACACTATTTTGGTATGACTCCCCATTGATTAAGTTTTTATGGCAATGATAATTGTACACATAATGAGGAGTCATGCTCAGCAGACTACCCTACTATCATGCTCAATTTACCGTAGAATTGGCAGTGGTATACTACCAGATTGGAAGTCAGGTGAAGGTCATCATTGTCAGTTATTATAATTAGGCCTATAATCCAAAATCAGTTAATTAATTAGTTTTCTCAGGTGGCAGCACTCACCTGCCAAAATGATAAAATAAACATATTCTGCTATAGAAATTTTAGTCCAGGCAGACAAGGATGATATATTTATATTTCATATTCTGGTTATAGGTTTAACTGCCCACACTGGTGATAAAATAAGGCTATCTCTAGTGTGAATTGTACTCAATGAGTCAAAGGTGTTATTGTGTCCTGAACGAATGTTTCATGGAGGCACATACTATCCAAATTCTGTGTGTCCCGTAGGTCCGTCCCGTATGTCGTCCGTTGACTCCGGTTAACCTTTTTAAAAATTCTCTTCAGGTAAACTCTATCCCTATTTCCTTCAAACTTGATAGGATGATAGAGTGAGGTGCGCAATTATGTGTAAGTTTTGCCTGCATTTTTGCTGATTCATGAATATTAATTAGCTTATTTGCATATTTTCAGACATTTGCGGTTAACTTTTTGAATGCCTCTGCTGCAAACCGCTAATCCCGATTACTTCCACTTAGTAGGGTTATAAGTGAGGTGCCAGAATTTATGTTTAGGTCTTTTGGCTGCAATATTTGCATATGCATGAATATTCATTAGCTTATATTGGCCGGTCAAAATAAATCCTTTCCCGCAAGGATTTGTGCAAGTTATCTGGAGTTCCCGTAAGGCGTATAATTATTTAACTTGGTGGAAGGAAGCGGGTTAAAGATTCTTTCCCTGATTATAGTGTTGGGCATATTTCGTACAAATTCCATATCAATGAGCGTAGTTAATATGCAAAAAAATCAGCGTATCGCTATATTTTTTTGAAACAGTATCAGATTGCAAATTTCTTCCACTGCACGAAAACCCATAATGGTGGCCATCTTCTTTGCCATTTGAACGTTCCTGCTCATGCGGCCTTTAGATGGAAAATGAGCTATTAAATATGCGTAATTGCGAATCGCTTAAAATGGTACATCGTATACGCGAATTCCTTTACTACAGCAAACTACTATCACCATACATCTTTGACTCAGATGGAGGGTAAGGGTGGGGTGTTGGGGAGGGGGCAGGGTGGGGTGTTGGAGATGGGCAGGTGGGGTGTTTGTTGGCAATGTGGGGTGCCGGTTGGGGATGGGGTGTGTGCGTCTGAGGGGTCGTGTGGGGTCGGGTGGTGTGTTTTGGGGTAGGGTGCGTTGGGGAGGGTGCATTGGAATGGTGGAGTCGTCGCAGAGGCGGTTTGACATCATTTACCTTGTGTGACCTTTGTGACGTTTCGTGTTACCTTGGTGATTCTTGGGACCTTGGTGCTTTCTTGATGGACCTTGGTGACTTTCATTGTGACCTTGGTGACTTCTTGTGACCTTTGTGATCCCATGTGACCGAAGTGACCGGTGGGAACCTCAATGTGACCTTGGTGACCTCCTGTGACCTTGGTGACCTTGGTGACCTCATGTGACCTGGTGACCTCATACAGGGTGGGGGGGGGGGTGATGACCTCATGTGAACCTTGTGACCTAGTGTGACCTTGGGGTTACCTTGTGGGTGACCTGGTGACCTTTGTGACTGTGTGCCCTTTGTGACTGACCTTGGTGACTTCATGTGACCTTGGTGACTCCTGTGCCTTAATGACATTAGGTCCCTTTGACCTCATGTCACCTTTGGGCCCATTCACAAATCTGGGTAGGGGTGGGGTGTCAAGGAAGGGGGAGGGTGCTCGGGGCAGTGTGCATTCGGGGGAACAGTGGGGTGGGGCAGGGTGGGGTGGGGGTGACCTCATGTGACCTTGGTGACCTCATGTGACCTTTGTTACCCCATGTGAACCTTTGTAACACTTGCTTCCAGTGCATTGTTCTCGCTCGCTAATCATCTTTTGCAAAGTCATCATAAAAGCAAGTCGCGCAACCAGGCGACACTTGTGGTTCGAGAACCTCCTTGTTCCCCT
>JAMKCH010011269.1:0-32092 GCA_023653785.1 Ophioderma brevispina | reverse complement strand
CAACTAGTCAATGGTTGATTTCAGAGACATACTAGGGGTCAATTCCTGTAAACCTTTAAAACTAAAAATAGTAATCACCATTTTTTTCTGATGCTGATGCAGCTGAAAGTTGTGGAATAAAATGTTTTCGGTGAAAACGTCATATTTTTATAGTGTCATTTTGTAAAAAAATAAGAACCGCTGGCCCTCCCTCCTCACTTTTCTCATACAGGGAAAAGGGAATACAAGGCTTCAAGACTCGAAGCAAACCCATATTGCAATTTGATGGAGCAACAGTGAACTTTGGGGTAGGGTATTCCCTGAAAAAGAAGTTTGTGTTAGTGAACGATGTTGTCAAAACATTAAATTTTTAACCTACATGCCCAATGCAATAATTATTTATTTTCTTTTTTCAATTAAAATACCCCAAAATTAGCTTCAAAGGTGTTGAATATGAATAGTTTTTTATGTCTATGACCTAGTTTTGTTGGCTTTTCTGAGGCCGATTTCATCGAAATGGATTGACTTTTGACTGTGACAGAACTAAACGTTGCAATTGTCTTCGATCTTCCCAACAAAGGCAATCTTGTAATTCATGATTTTTCCTTTGATTTATATTGTAAAACCTACTGGTTATAATGACTGTGACATGACATGGTGTTCACGTGCAGTCAAAACTGTCAAATTAACCAACAACTGTTTATGACCAGGCAGTCATGACCATAGGGGGGCAGCCTCGCCCTAGCTTGGCCTATCCACAAGCCCATGTCATGCATGTCAAATACTGCTCATCCACTGGTCAGGCTGGGGTATCCAGAATACTAAAATAATCAGGGCGCAACACGTAACACTTGGTTTAAGACTTGTATGTACACAAGCCTAAATGATTTTGGTATATCCCACGCCCATGGCAAAAATGCTCGAGCCTAAGGCTAATCCTATCCATGTAAGCAGGCTATCACATGATCCTGCCACGCCCCACATATGTCACCTTGGCCAAACTTATCTTACTTCAACATGCTGTTTTCCAAGAACGAGGTACATTCCATTGGCATCTGATATAACTTCAAACAAAGTATAAAACATAAATTTGGACATGGTAAAACGCCCCTTTCCTGGTGAATTTTCCTCTTACTAAAAAACCCCGGGAAACTGCCACAAACCATGCAAATACCCGATACCGGTAATCTGTGTTGGCCCCCCATACCATAACATTCATGTAATAGTTAAGATTTTGCATATCTGGGGGTGTAAATGTATTATAAGCCGCATTCTAATTGGTCACAACTTGTTGTCACCTTATGACGTAGGGGGAAACCCTTACTTTTAAATGCACTCATAGGCCTCGTTCATTTTTAATAGGATGGAGAAAATTACAATTGCATAACGAAAACGATGTATTGTAGGGGGAATTTCTGTACGGGAACCCAAGACCACAGATTTTTTAGCAACGTTACAGTTATGAATGAGGTGTAAAAACCTCGCGCCCTAATGTTTTTGAGGTTATTGATGTGGATCGTTGGTATTGTTTTGGTTCTCGGAAGTTTTTTACCTCGGGGGGCTAACGCCCCCATCGGGAAAATTCCTCGAACCAAAACAATACCTCCGATCCAAATCAATAACCTCAAAACATTAGGCGCGCGGTTTTTTAACCTCTAATCATCATAGTCAAGAAAACTCAAATTAGAAACAAGACACGACCCCTGAGGTGAAGGAGTTGACATGATTAAAAAAAAAACTTAATTTGAAGGTAAGTGTGGAGTTTTGTCATAAAACGTCTTAAAATATTCCCTAATCTGTCTAAAATGTAATGACCAGCGAGTATTAGCGAGAACATTCCAGCAAGCCGCTTTGTAATTCAAGAATTGCCTGCATCGTTAATATTGATCATTATTGAATGTTTCGGCCTGAATGTTATCTTTGAGCCTTCACCTTTGTCTTCCTCACATGAAGGTTGTAAGATATATAGGTGCGTGTTAATTAAAACAACCACAGCTATTTCTAATGCATCATTTTAACATTCCCGATTCCCAATCGGTTCGAAAGAGGGAAGAAAGAGAAGAGAAGGGGGGTAGAGTGAAAGGGGGAGTTTCACATACTATTCCAACAAGATTTCTTGCAAGTATTTTAATTAAGCCACCTAGTCAAATTGAAAGTTTTTTTTAAAGTACTTTGTTTTTTTACATTTTGATTTTTTTGTCAAAATTAGTCTTCTTCTTCTTGCGTATGAGGCAGCATCTAAATGTGTTGGTAACGATTGGAGCCAACTCACGTTGATTGGTTTGGGTGTGAGATATCTGTATCCACTGGGGGACGAAAGGTAGGGCACTCATTTGAGATGTGACCGCAGTCTGTGATGGAGAACCACATTGACAGCTGGCGATGGCCGTATCCCCATCGGTGCATATTGCTATTGAAGCAACGCGACTCCTGTGCGAATCCCGGTTTAAGGTGCCCATTCCTTGCGTGGAAAATTGCTGCCATGGGGTAGTTCTGTCTTAGGTGTACATAAGATTTGATCTGGTCTTGGAATGTCTAGCCAGGCATTATTCCATGCCTGTAAGATGTTTTTAATGGGGAACTGTAGAAGTTTATCAGCGTGGTCCCGGCGTGAAAGGTCCGGCGAGAGCGCGTCCCTCTGTCTACCGGAGTTTGTTGATTCTTTGACAGTGTTTTTCAGGCAGTTGCTAATGTTTGTCCAGCAGGCCCTTATTCACTATTTTGTGCGAGTGGTGCTCACTCCGAAGTGCTGCAAGGTGCAATGCACCCTGGTAAAGCACTGGTAGAAATTCAGATGGAGTGGGGCTGGAAGCAGGCCCGGGTTAAGGTCTCGTGCGTCCGCACGTGTCCCCAGCTTCTCTTTGTTGTAAGCTGTTGACAGCCTAGTGCTGGGCGGCATATTTCATACAACAGTGCTGTAGAACCAGAGTGCCAAGCATGGTGAGTAGGGTCGTTGTGGCTGGCACCCATGAAGATCCACAACCGGCACAGAAGGTTATTCCTCTAAGATAGGCCTTGGCGCCCCACATACGACTCGAGGTGCTGCCGGTAATGATGCTGCCGTTCCAGCTTCACTCCCACGTTAGGTCGTAATAGGATTGTTAATGGCAAGGCGCTCCATGAGGTGAATTTGAAGCTGGCGATGAGCCCTGCTTTGGTGTTGGAGGTGAAGGAAGTAGCGGTGGTCTGGCTTCGCTCAGCTTCAGTCTCCATTAGGGCCTGTCTGTTAGTAAAGTGGTGCTTTCTATTTCTGTCCAGTTGCGTCCGAGTGGAGGAGGGCAAGATCGTCGGCTAGCCATAATTTTTCTAGATGTTGTTGAGGTATATCGCTGATATACAAGTTGACATCATAGGAGCCAATACAGATCCTTGCGGTACTCCTTTCCTCAGATGACGCAGTCGATTGCTCTGCCCTTCACTGGTCTTGAGAATAACGCTACGGTTTTGCAAGCATGTTACATATGATGAATTGTACAAGGTGAAGATTCCGTGATGGTCCTGAAGCTTGAGTGTCAGGGCCCTGGTGCCACACGTGTCATATTCTGCAGTAAGGTCCACCAAGATTACGCCTGCCTTACGGCGCTTTCAACGCGTTTTCCTCATAGCATTTGTGAGTTTTTTAAACAATCTGGTTGAGACAGTGCTCCGCCACTGCGAAATCCTGCTTGTTCGTCAGCATATTGGGTTCGACGATGGGCTCCAGCCGGGCCCGGATCATCCTCTCAAGGAGTTTGAAGAGAACACCCGTAATATATTGGGCGGTTAGTTCTTAGGGTTGTCAAACAGGCTTGTTTGGTTTTGGGGAGTGCGATGTCGTAGCTCTCCTCCATATCTTGGGCAAGAGCTGGTTTGGTAAGCAACATGTGTAGAACTCCCTGAGCCAATCTAGACATCGTGGGCCGCATGCATCAGAACTCTGCTTGGTATGTTATACAGGGCCCCGGGCCTTTCCACTCTTTATTTGGCTAATAGCAACTAGTGAAATGATGTTGAGAAGTGACCGTCCACGCCGGGGCCGAACCGGAGTTGGTGATCTCTTTGTTGACAGAGCGAGTTGTGATCCTTATCAAGTCCATAGAACGACAATTTGCGAGTAGTTGACTAGCATTTGATTGGCAGTCACTGGACTTTCGATGTTTGGGAAATTCTGCCGGTGAGGTCGGTTTTCGTCTTCCACGGCCGTCCTGCGGGCTGGAGTGCTTGAAGTCGATTCCTTGGACCGTCTCCTCCCAGCGCTCGCGGCGTTTCCCGTCAAGCAGTTTTTTGTCAGGTCTGATGCCTTGGATGAAGCTTCTCCCCGGGTCCAGAATTCAGTAGTCATTGTAAAAGAGTATCACATTCCTCATCCCAGGATGGTATATAACTGCGGACGGCAGCCACGTGGAAATGGTCTTCTTTGCTACATTAATAAAGACTTGACACAGTGCTGTGTAGGAATGGTCCAATTGGAGGAGGTTGGTGTCGGGAGGTTGGTCACTTCTGAAATCCACCAGGTTCTTTTTGAACTGGTCCCAGTCCGCCTTGCTGAAGTTCCCACCTTTTCACGGCCTTTGGTTGGTAACAGCTTAGCAAGCTCTCCTGAGCGATCGTGATGTCTGTGTTGGACTTCGAAGCGGGTCGAGAACAGTAAGCGTGAATGGGGAGGTGTCCATGTTTTGCAAAAGCGAGGTCAGGGTATGTAGCGTATTCCACCTTCCAGAGTTGAAGGTGTCTGGTTGCTTGGGGTCCGTGCAATAGTTTGTACCCGGAGTTTAGGGCCCGTCCTCTAGGGTAGCTCCATCAGGTTTGGTTTTCCTGTAACCCCAGGTAATCCTAATGAGGCTGTTAAAGTCGCCGGCATAAATGCAAGGTGCACCATAAGTTGGTTGAGAGAATCTGCTTGAAGCCGATGGTTTAGGTGGTTTGTTAACATTGGTGACATGAAAACCTGCAATTTTTGGTAGTTTGCCCCTTCCAGGGTTGAGTCTGGCAGGTAGGTTGCAATTTGTTTCCATTAGGCTGAGTTACTAGCAAAGTGGCAATGCCGTGGGTAGCGCTCTGGTGGTGTGCAGCTAGGGTGTAGCCGCAGATGTTCGGAATGGAGCTGTCGGTATCGTGTGGTCTCTTGGAGGAGAATCGCATGTGACTTATGCCGTATGTGTGAGGTGTTCGATGATGATTATCTTTGCCCTAGTTAGGAACCTTCCACATTAGTTGGAGCACTGAATGCCATCGAATGACTTGGACATCTGTGATCCTGCCCTATTAAGAGCAACTGTGCCATACTGGCATTCAGATATGTCCTCTGACGGGGCATGATTGAAATACAGTGAGATAAAACAGACAACAAGTGGAATTAAAAAGACAACAGTGAATTAAAAAAAAGACACCAGAGTTGCCGTAGCCTCAGTTTGATTATCATATCGCCTGAAATTATCAGTTACCGGGGTTCACAACGAGGTTGATAATCTTGAACCCTGTCAAATTAATAAGGGATCATGTAGAATTTTTGTCGAAAACCGATATTTTTAGATATTCTACATTCATGAGGGCAAGTGTGTGGGCTCCAGGTGGATTGAGCCTTCGCACGCCACTCCGAAGTCGTGGATTCGAAAGTCCCCAATGCGGCCAAGTGTTGTGCCCTTATTGAGTGCAGCCACTTACCTCACATTACTCTCTCCACACCAAGGTGTGGTATAAAGGGGCTTACCAGCATTATCAATTGCTGCGGAAAGTAACAGACTCCCGTGCGGGACGAGTGGAACCCCTACAGCCAAAAAAATTACGGAGGAGTTGGCGCATCGCTAAGGAAAGAGAGATGCGGCATCCGCGCACGAGCTTGCTCGGCACGACAATTTACTTTACTTACATTCCCGTAATTCTCTTCTAGATGTTTTTAAAAAAAGTTAACTTGAGCAAAACTACAGGAATATGCTACCCTGAAGTTGATTCAAATTCATGCCAACATTATGTTATGTTCAGTATCCTAGTTAGTTGAATATTAGTTCTAAAGCACCGAGAGAATCATAGACTAGTCCACGTCGCGTATAGGACCCTTTCTCATAGGTGTAATTACGAGCGTATGTTGTTATAAGGATGTTGTAAGGAGAAGTGAATCGGAGCGGTCAAATATAGTTTCCTGCCAAAAAGTAGGAGTCTTGGTAGAGAGATTCAGTTCACACACAACATATTAGGTCATCCTTAATGTTTCATGATTCAATGCGTAAATTTCGCCATACGTAAATGTAATCGTCCCATCATTGTTGATTCCAATTAAGAGTTACGATTGAATAAAAACAAATGATTCAAATTACAGCTCCCTTGGTAAAATGATCTGTTCTAAATGAATTTCCAAATCAAACTGATGTTTGAATTATCTTGCAAGCGTTATAATCTGATCCTCCGATCAGATTACAAGCATACTTCGAATTCAAAACATAATATTTTTTACGATTTTGCAACTGACCTGATCTAACCAGAGATGGCGATACTGTACGCAATTAGGCGGGGCAGGCGTGAAAGTAATCATAGTCCGGCAGGTATCATAGTGCGGGCTCCATAGACGACAAAGGAATAAAGCGTTAAACTAATGTTGCGTGAAGAGTCAACTGAATCGATTGCCCTATTGTTCACCATTGTTCCAGGACTGTGAGCCCAGAGGACTATATCTCCTGCCACACCGGCTGTGCTGCCTATATCTAAATCCCAAATCTAGCAATTTGGAGTTAAAATAGCCATTTGATCAAATTTATATGGGAGATGTTTACTAATTCTAAGGAATTAACATAACATATCACGACAATGTTGAATGGACTTTTGTTTGCCTTCCAGTTCATCCAGACATGCACAAAGTACAATCATGCACCTGGTTCACCTGACAAATTTAAGATATTTCTGCAGGTGATTCTTTTTTATTATCTGCATGCGCGGGCTGTCCTGGAGCAAAAGTCTGATCAAGTTGACCTATTGATCTCCCGTGAAAGCGTCCTATTCGCTGATGTAGAGCACGTTAGAATAAGACCGTCGCCAGGGCACCTTTGGTACGAGCTACTAATCACATTGATCACAACACAAATCCTATGGCATATCATAATTCGGAACAAGTGGATGAGCCAAAGCTTGAACCAGTAACCAATGGATACTAATTACGTGCACTACATCAGCGAATAGGGTCTTTTCACGGAATGTAATGTTGAATAGACTTTTTTTGACCGGCAGATTAATGCAAAGAATACAAGCACCTGGTGAAAGTTAACATTTCAGATATTTCTTCAGGTGATTCTTTTGTATTCCTTGCATGCTTGCATTGTTCCATATTAACCTATTGACCTCCTGTGCAAGAAATTATACCCTTCGGAATATGACTCTGTTCCTGTGCAAGCACCCTATTATTATCTAGAAAATTGCAAAGTCATTCAAAGCAATAAACAACATGTATTAAAAACACCACAAAGATAGCAAACGACCAGTTTCAAATTTCCGGCAGATGTTTTTACTTTTTGAGATCCTAATATATAAAATGATCAATTCATTTAGATAAAATTGTGATGGATCCTTCATGCACGAATTTTTTGGCAACATAACCTTGATTAAGCACGGCCCCTTTGAATGCGATAAAATGAGACTTTCATGAGACAACCTGATTCATCTACTATAAAGTGAAAATCATTTGAAAGCATTATTATGTTTTGTTTTTAAACATGTTCTAACGCACAAAATCACTTTCATATCAGTCCTTTAGCGTATAAATGATTCTATTAGAGAAATGCACCTGCCGGGAGAATTCCCCTATGGAAACCTACCACACGTTTTGGGAATGTGAAGATATCTATCCTGCGCGTTTGGAGAATGAAAATACAACAAATAGCTTGCTAATAAATATCAAAAGCCTGTAATTGGAACACGCCAATATAGAAGAACTCTTTATCAGTTCTTTTTTGTAAATATATAACTATATAGCTGCTGTCGGCGTTGCACGCTAAAGGAAAGAGCAATATTGCTTAACGTCATATACAGATAATGTGATTTGATAAAACTTTATATTTTCATTTGCAGGATCATTTACATTGGTGTCCTTTCCCTAAGGTATGCATAGCAATTCGGGTAGACTGGAAGCAAAGTTTCATAACATATCATGGTCTTAAGGGTTTTGATGATTTTCAAATACTTTTAAGCATACACTTATAAAAAGTTCAGTTCACACTTACTACTGGATTTTTCTTCATATTTTGACACCTACTTTCCCGTTCGTGATGAGAGGTGAAGGCGCATTGGGACCCAACCTAATTATCTCGTAAACGGCGAGATGATTTTTCATAGTTTTCTACAAAGAATTCAAATTTAAGTTACAGTTAGACAAATAACGAAAATTACTTTTTAATAACCAAACACCATTGCAATCAGATATTAATTCTTGAGTGACACGGGAGCGTTCATCCATACCAATTGAATATGTGAATACTTAAATATAGGCCTTTGTTCGATCTCTTATAGATCCCGGGATAGATTCAAATATTTGCTTGTGTAGATTGTCTTCATGGTCTTTGTGGAATTAAATTTGAGAAGCATCTTAGTCAATAAGTTAATATAAAGATTGTTATTAAAACACTGAAATCTGCTCTAAGTTGTGCAGATAACGACGCAGTTCTGGCGTGCATCACTTTGAATCACAGATGCATAATGCATATAATACATATGCAGATAAACTTACTGTAAAGCATTGATATTGCCAAGGACGAAAAAGAAAGATTGAAAAGAAAAAAGAAGAAAACAACGTGAAAGAGAAGAGTAGAAAAGAAAGAAATAAAGAAATCATAATCTTTCCATCACAAATGCTATTTGCTAAATTGTTCTGTAAATGCCTCTATTATATCCTTTAAATCCCTCTAAATAGCACTTTCCAAAATCACGGAGCGGACCCTGCCTTGTGTTTAGGGTGAAATTGCTCCTATATAGATCTAACAAGACAAATAACGCTACCTCTTTTTAGGGGGGGTGATCGTCAGGTTGGTAGTCATTTTACTCTACGGACGTATTAAGGAATATATACCTGTATTAGAGTATACTTCCTGCAAGTTGTTTACTAATGCTAGTAATAGAGGCATGCATTACGTGCCTAACATATGCACCTCATTTGGGTGAAAGAATTTCTACATATTTATATCTAGAATTACACTAGAGTTGTCTTCATTTGGTTCACTAATGAATGCCACAAAAAGTTTGACCCCAATCCCTGGAATTAAAGACTTGACTTAATCTTCAGGTTTTAAACCAGCACAATTTTGTCAGCCATATCAGTTTTACTTACTGCTCTGCCCTCAAAAGAAGTTGTTTATTCATTAATTCTTTGTGTAGACTATGGGCTAAGACAAATTAAAGTTGTTCTCCGTATACATCCTGCCCTATACACAAGAAGTAATAAGCCATTAAACCATTTTATATTGATGTTACACATTTTATATGAAATTTCAGTGTCATACCTGGTTGTATTCGTAAATAGCTCATGTAAGCAACGATGATTTTTAAAAATTGTACCTTCATCATTGCATACGATTTTATTTTCAAAATTACAGTTTTTGATAAACAATTTAGAATAAATAAAAGCCGATTCAGTGTTGAATTTGAAGCAATAAGCGGGTACTTTTTTTCTTGCCCAATAAATGGAACTAAGAAAAACGTTGATGCTGGAGTCAGGACAAACTGAACGCGTATAGAAGTTCATCGTATGAGGCCGATTCACGTTTGAAAATGCTACACTAACCGGATTTCCTTCGAGGCAGAGCGACATGTTTTCTGGACGAAGTAATGATGATAATAATAATAATTAGCATAACAATAATAATGAACATTTAATAGCACTCCACACAGAACACGGTGCCTTGCAATGCATAAAAACAAGTATTTCAGGAATCAGTACAAAAGCATAATATACAAAAACAAGCAAACATAAATGGACTTAATATTAAATACCAGGAAATTAGTGTGTTTTCAACAGCCGTTTAAAGACACTGGTGGACGGTGCTTCCCTGATATTAAGTAAAGGCTTGTTCCAGAGTCGAGGGCCGATCACATTAAATGACACGGTGACACCAAATGTCATCAAACCCGGGCCTGGTACGAGGTATAACAAGTCTTGTAGCACCCGAAGATCATCAGTGCGGTAGGATAGGGCATAATCATGAAGAGATCGGGCATAAGAAAGGGTTTCAATCAGACCAAGTTGACTGGTATCCAGTGGAAAGTACTCTAAGATTGTAAAAACAAAGTCTGGTCATTAACACCAAACGTGCAGCTATACAAGTATTTTGCAAGCGCTAACGCCTTTAAAAATTTATTTCCTTGGCACCATATAAAAAAAGAGTTGGCGTAATCAAGACGTGACAAGGCCAAAGATCGTACAGCATAGTGACAGAAATTCATTTAGATATGCAACAAGAAAGTTTACCAAGAGCACATTTGTCACCGCCCAATACGTAGTAGCAGCTCAATACGTAAACGTACTAGGCAGAACATGTTTTGCCTAGAAAAGAAGTGGTAAAATATTCTTCTTGTCCAGTACCTAACAAAATAAGAAATATAGTTAATATACAATATCTTTCTTGCTATTACATTATTGACACTCACTCCCTCTGAGATTAAGTAATGAGTTCTTCCTCCAGTACTTAGAAATTTATGCAACTCTCTCATGAATGATATTAATAAGAAATATCTAAACCGTCTTCAAGTTCTTCAAAATAAATCAGCTCGCCTCATTTTCATGGAACCCAGTCGCACTCATGTCGCTCCACTTCTGGATTCTCTCCACTGGTTACCAATCTTAGGATACATTTCAAAATTCTCCTTTTAAAGCTGTGCATTTCAAATCTCCTGATTACCCGTCTTCATAATTATTTTGAACCTCGTACTCATAAGTCCACTTACACACTTCGCTCAGATTCAGCAATCTCCTTTGATATTTCGCGCTCCAAAAAGAAAGCTGGTGATCGTGCCTTTTCTATTGCTGGCCTCGCCTTTGGAATGAGTTGCCTACCAACATCCGTGGTCTTGATAGTACATCTGCCTTTAAAATTCTTCTTTTTCCTAGCTCTTAAGTGTTTCTTGCCTTTTTTTCCTTTTCTTTCTGACAGCGCATTGTCTACTTTGTAAAAGGCGCCCTATAAGTTCTTTATATTATTATTATTATTTTATATTATTATTATTATATTATTATATATTATTCTATATATATTATTATGAAAAACTAGTTACCTATTACGTATTTGGACGCTGCCCTAATAGTTCCAATAATTCTTGTAATTTGACCAAAACCAATTGCAAACAGAAACAACGTTGGTGTTCATATACAGGGCGTCTCAAAAAAAAACTTAATCCTGAAACAAAGGGTTAATTTTGTAAAACTCGGTGCTGTATGACTATAACAATTATTTTACCATAAAGTCGAAACATTAAGCTTTTAAATGACACCTTATTAGCATTTTTTCAATCATGTTTGGCTGTTTGTGTGGTATGGAATCCTTATTTTGTTATTTATCTTGCAAGCAGGTGGAAAGATTATGACCAGATTAACTTTTATCATTGTCTGGTTATGTAATATGTAATAAGAATTTACTCGAGGAATTCGACCAATTCAATGGTAAAATGCATTCGCACTTCACACATTTAAATAGCAACATGGATGCAGCTTAAAACTCAAGTGTTCGTTCTGTGACAAAATTCGTTAAACAAAGAGCCTACAACTACAAGCTACTCAAGATGCCTTTTAAGGAGCTTTCACGACAGGGATCAGCCATCCAAGGCCGACCATCTGGGCAAACGTGAAGAATTGTCAAGATCATGACCCCAAGTATTTTTTCAGAGGTTATACCCACTAACCTGGCTGCCACCGCCAGTAAGGGATCAAAAATCTTGGGTGTGGACTACTTTTCTTTTTTGCAGGGCATCATGGAAAAAAAAAGTGACTCTATAAAAATGTCTGAAAATGCATAGTATATAAGAAAGAAGAAGAGTGATGAACTTTCATGATTGACATGGTTAGACTGGTATGTGTTCTCAAAAAAGCGGCCCATTTTGGACAGTGAATTGAGGAAATTTACTCCACGGTCATCAATTTTACAAGCGATTGCCAAATTACTAGCTTTGGCGACTATAGAGAATCTTTGCTTGCCGGTTTCTGACATCGGGCAAAGTGTGGTGATTCGTAAATAAAAATTTTTTTGGTCATATATGTTCAAAATTTGGTATTTGGTGATTTCAGCTTGTATTTGGGGTGATGTTGTTGTATTCCTCTGTGAGAGTTTTACAATGTGAAAGAAACATGTCAAAGTTGCCCCATTTTTCCCATAGACATACGTGTATAAGTGAGTAGTGGTGTTGTAACAAAGAGTGTCACTCAGGGAAAAGAACCCCCCCCCCCCCCCGCAGAGTGAGAACGGACGTTGAGGATATAGTAAAGTTTAACAAAATCAACCTTGGACGTAGTAGAATTAGAACATGTTAGAATAAGGGAGAATTGTGTACAGAGGGAAAATTTAAAATTGTTCCGAATTGATTTGCAAGATGTTACCAATTTAAACTCAAATAAGATGAAAAATTCATCTCCTCTACCCAATAGATTGTCATTTTTAACAAGAGTAAGGAATGCCTCTGAGTTACCGATTCAATTTTGAACCATTTGGTTTCATGATTTACCCAAATATAACATGAATATCATGTGCCCAATACGTAACAAAAGATTTGTATCGCTGTCAGATTGTTCCCAATGGACGCTGTAGTAAAATGACGGCCATTCACGGTACATATGGATTTTCTCTATACATTTCCCTGAAATTTAAGTGTTTTTGCAGGATCTACAAATTACGGGTGTCTGCAAAATTACAGACAACTCTTGAGAGTCTGTTCCGGGACGTCTGTTCCAGCTATGCATTAAAGGCGTCTCCGCTATTCCATACGTCTGCGATCTAGCTAACTGAAAACAAAACTATTTTCTGCAGAATCACCAACTGAATCTGTTTTCACTCCATGATTTCTCTTCCCTTAGATCTATTATTATCTAGCTCAAAGAGGAAATAAATTTGATATGAGCGAGTGAGTTGTTAGCGGTACACCTGCAAACAACACGTGTTTAAGGTCAGGGTCGTAGCTGGGGTGCGACGCCCCCAAAAATGACAAAGGTCCGCTTTATCATGTTGAAGGTCCGCTTCATCATGTTGAAGGTCCGCTTTGTCATGTTGAAGTTTATTGGCTTGTTGAAAAGCTTACGTTGAAAGTGTTGTGATTATCTGAATAACTATATGTCAATGCACTGGTCAAATACTACTGCATTACGCATTACTCCTATTATGATACTGTTTATGATACTGTTTTGTGAACGCCCGTGCCTCATTCTTCCCTTAACCCCCCCCCCCCCTTCAAAAAAAAAAAAAAAAAAAAAAAAAAAAAAAAAAAAAAAAAAAAAAAAAAAAAAAAAAAAAAAAAAAAAAAAAAAAAAAAAAAAAAAAAAAAAAAAAAAAAAAAAAAAAAAAAAAAAAAAAAAAAAAAAAAAAAAAAAAAAAAAAAAAAAAAAAAAAAAAAACCCCAAATAAATTCCTGGGTACGGGCCTGTTTAAAGGCTGACTCAGAGATTTTTGAAATATAATTTTTTGTGTATTTATTGAAAACTAATTGATAGTCACCTAAAATGCTCAATTCCAAAGTTTGAGATGTATCGGATTTTTGGTTTCCATGCAGTAAACATTTATGTGTAGTATATAGCGCCATAGGATACTGTGTATAACTAAATTTCAGGATCCGGAAATTTATAACAAAGTTGCGATTTTCTATATGAAGGACTTCGATTTGAGCTTAGCTATTTCACACAGCGTTTAGTATATGGACAAGCATTATGTATATGCAAAAAACACAATTTGTTTGAAAATTGAGGGCGCCCTCCTCGGGAAATCTCTGAGTCAGCCTTTAAGGTACTGCCATTTTCTTCAAAGGGTCCAAAATATACATAAATGGTTTTACTAAGGAGTTATTTCAATACAAAGAAAGGCAAAAATGAAAACGAAAACAGCAAAGTGAAACAAGGAGCCAGATTGATTTTGGAACAGGTAGGACTGAAATCCTTTCTTGAAGGTGAGCCGCGATGCAGCAGAACGAATCTCAGATGGCAGCGAGATCCACAGTGTGGGAGCGGTGAGGAAACTGCTGTTCAAAGCAGATATCAGTCCTTTTGGAACAGTGAGACGTGTGATGTCCACTGTACTGTTATACAGTGAAAACGGTGAAGCAAGGTAACTCGGTCCATATCCATTTTAGTAGTTCTGTAAACGTTGCAACTTGTTAGAGCCACCAGCTATGAGTTACAGTCCCATACTCAATTAGCACGACATCAAAACGATATAGTTGCCATGTTTCATTAAGAAAGCGACGGACCCGAGTTATATTGCGAAGGCGAAGGCAACATGGTCATTGCATCGTCAAGATAAAACACCCAAATACTGGGATGTCCAGAGTCTAGTTTTTTCATATTATTATTGATCACGATGTATTTTATGATGCGCTCAGAGTCTATTGCCAGGAATTGTTATTCAATTAACTTATGGGTCTATGAAAAGTCCCCTCATTTAGGTGTACACGTTATGGAATCTCCTGTTATAGTCCGTCATCCAGTAATCATCACACTAAAATGTTGGGAACCCTTCCCGCCTGTTGTTTCGAATAAATTTCATATTCACCATGACATTCACAGAAAGAAAGTATGCAATGAGAACATTCCAAACTCTTTTAAAGATATTGTTAATTCTGTCATCCAGAACCACACGACTGAGTGTGACATTGAACATGCAGGTTATTTCACACAGTAAGTAATCTATTCCCGGGATTGCGAGATCTTCACCCCTCGCACTGAGGTCTCAAATAATTAGAAAATAATGGATAACGAGGTCTCTAAGGAGAGTTTGAAGTCTATGATTACCATAAATGGTGAGGGTGAGATGTAGCTATCAATAGCGTTACAAAGATTTATTGGTCCACATATATTGCTTCCAGAACATTACTACCTAAAACATGTTGTAGGTCGGAATGCCAAACTGTCTGTGATTTTTTTTAATGGGACTTCAGCACTTTCGGGAAAATCTGTTACACGTATGGTAAGACAAATGAAAGGGCTTATAAACGTTACAAGAATGGGAATTCAAGGCATTGTTAATTCCACAATTCAAATATTTGACATTCATGAGCCCAAACTGATATGACTGCTTCTAGAAAGTTAATTTTACTACTATCTTATATATTATGGGTAGTATTTATATTATTTGAATATAAGTGGAAACGACGTATTGAAACTTTAAAACTTTTGTAAATTAAGAAAGTCACGGACATCGAGATTTAATACGCTCTTTTATATCCATGTAATATGAAAAAACGTTTGGAAGCCGTTTTTCGGTTTTTCAATAGATTATTATTGTATTTTAATCATGCTATTGGCTTTGAGACGTTCTTAATTATGGATTTAGTTAGTTTTAGTTTTGCGCATTTTTTAGTTAGAGGAGAGAAGAATGACCCCGATTAAGAAACTCCATGAAAAAAATCATGCATAATGACATTTAGATCAAAATGGGGATACTGTGCCGATAATAAACGTTTGAAGGCCAATGGACACCATAGTTAACAAAGGGTGCGTATTGTCTTCATTGATAGTGTTCTTCGTTCAGTTTTTATTTAACAAATTGATTGTACAGAAATAGTAGATTATAAAGGTTGCCTATAGTCACCTTTATAGACAAAAATTATTGCAATAAACGTTCGAAAACATCTCCTTGTAATTAATGAACAATAAACCTTGTCAGCAATTCGTCCAAATAAGCCTCATTATGGAATGTTGCGAAAGGCTAAAAATACGCCCGCGTTTGCAAAACCGGTTCACATATACAACCTTTTGACAACCTCCAAAAACCATTCGAAAGCCTACCGACATATGTGCTATATTCACAGGCCAAAAACAACTAGTGGGTGAAAAAAGGCAAAGCCCCACTCTCCAACATCTCAATATTTCTGCAAATGTTTTTATGTAAATATGAATGTAATATTATGATAAAAAAAATATTATATCAGCCCTGCCATCAGTGTGGAGTGTGAGTCCGGACTCATGAGTCCGAAGGCGAGTCCGAGGTCCATCAGCGTAGAGTATGAGTCCGAGTACGAGTCCATCGGCCTTGAGTCCGAGTAGGGCAGGTAGAGTCATGGGCAATGGGACCTGGTCCGAAGTCTGAGTCCGAAGTCCAGGCAGGTTGAGTCACGAGTCAAGAGTCAGTGGAGTCCGAGTCCGAGTCCAAGTCCAGAGAATGTTTTTTTTTTCTGGCTTGAATAATTCAGACACCTAAATAAGTTGACTAATTTAAAAACTTATAGTGGGATTGAATTACTTGGGACAGAGTTAGGCACACATCGTGTAAGCGCAAAAAGCAACACATATGATTATTTAGCCAAATACGAATCTTGAAACGAGGTTGTTGCTCTGCAACCTCCTACCTGGGCTCACGCAGACCAAGCGTGCTTGTGTTCGTGCATCTGTCCAACAAATAATCAGACTTTTCCTTATGACGATTAATTAGCCAAAATGTCTTTTTACTTTTAACCCTTAATATTCAGCTTAGAAATATAAATACGCACAAAGATATCTGAGACTGAAGAAGATAGAAGTGAAAAGAAAGAAAATACCTGAATATGTGAAACAAAAAATACTTTGAAATAACTGAAAATTGATTATAAATAAACATGTTGTGCACTAAATTAAAAAATAAAAGACATGTTGTGCTGTGAGGTTTGTGAGTAACATTTATGCAGGCTAGCTCACACCATTTTCCATTTTTTCTTATTCTAAGGTGAATTTTTACCGGACTCGGCCGGACTCATCTTTGAGTCCGAGTCAACAGGGGTGTTGCGTCCAAGTCCGAGTCCAGAGTCCGGTTCCGGCGGCTTCCATGGGGACTGAGTCCGAGTCCACGGGGCCTGAGCCGAGTCAAAGTCCGAGTCCACTAAGCATGGGTCCGGGGGAGGGGTTTTTTCCGAGTCCACGTAGGAACTCGGACTCGTGTGACTCACCGATTGGTACGAGTCCGGACCGCTCCAACTCTGCCCTGCCATGCGATAATAAAAAAAAAAAAAAAATGATAGTGCAGAGGTTTCCCGACATACGATACAACCTGTAATATTGCAGCGTGGGATTATTTAGAAACAATTTAGTCGTTCTGACGGGAAAAAAAAAAGACTGAGTTTGGTATCATATCATATGAGCAGAATGTTGACAATAGCCATAAAACAAAATAATCGGAAATCAAGATGAAATATTCTTGGGGAAAATGTTTGATTGAGTTGTAGATGGGGAAATGTTTTTACAGGAGTAACATATTATAAGTGAATTTGTTGCAAATGTATAGCAAGTTTCTGTCTAGCTCTCAATGATAAAACAATGTGTTATGTTTGACATAACTACTTTAAATATGAAGGTTCAAGGTCCATAATGGTGTAGATGTAAGAGCATGCCTCTATCTTTTCAAAATGCTATCAAATTCTTTATCTTGGTGTATATTAAAATGACCTATTTGTTGATATGACTTGGGTCATATAGCAAGAGTCCATGAGGATCAGTAATGAGCCATGTAAGACATTTAAAGTGCCATATGTGGAATCATCATTTTGGGGGGTATGGTCAGACGAAGACTTTGAAATTAGTTTCCATGGCAACACAGGCATACGGACAATTTTACTTCAGGATGACCTTAAGTATATTATCAAAACAGAGGATGTAGATGCGGCAAACTATACCTTACTTTAATTAAATGACACACCGTATGATGAAATCGGATGTATGATGTTTGAAAACACAGTAACACTCATTAAAAAGTATTTATATAGAGATCGGAGAGAAAGAATACTGGCGACCACAAAATAAATATAAAGAGGAAAAAGACAAGGTCTCGACCCGGAATCTCGCCATCGCGGCGCGTGAGGAATTACAACAGGACCACAGAGGACTGGTTCACGTGGCATACCAAAGAAACGAGCGCTAATGCATTTAAGTCTTTATTTCAGAGTTGCAAGCGGCGTAATTATATTATATTTTTTAGAAGGGTGGGCCATGATGATGCATGATTCTAGCAGAATCTAGGACGAAGCGAAACTCATTTAATGCACGCGAGGATCAAGTTAATCATTTACTTGACTTGAGGATCATTTACTGATCCTCGCGTGTATTAAATTGCGATTTTCGCATCGTCATAGATTCTGCTGGAGTCATGCATCATAGGCCCACCCTTCTAAAAATACAAAGTATTTTAGCAGCTTTTGGATCAGTTTTTTTAAAACACCTTCTGCTTATCTGGTAGAAAATAAGCTCTTTACCTTTTTCTGGCTACAACGCCCTTTCAACGTTAATAGCGCATATGTAATTAAGATGCCGATAATCCAGCGATAAAGCCCATTACATGTAGTTTTGGTATAGGAATGATTTATAAGCCTTCTAAATTTGTGCCTTAAATGAAGTTCAATAAATCGTGGTTTCAAATCAATGCATATTTAAAAGATTCCTTAGTATTAAACAACATCTTTAATCAATTTTGGGTCTGATAGCTGACAAAAATAAGTTATTAAGGCAGTCAATCAATAGGACCAAGTAATGATTATCGATGGTTTAAGCACTTAAAACATCAACATTAAATGCCGGAGATTCTTTATGAATCCTCCAAAGAATGGTTAGTGGGAAGCAGATGTATCATTCCATTACAGCATTTCATAATTAATATAAAAGTATTACTAACAGTGGTATGCGTTGAAAAAGTATTTTAATCCTCCACGCAACTGGTGGGGCCACAAATACGTTGAAAATGAAAAAGATAACTTATTAGTGCAGTTTGTTATGTTTTTCCGTGGGATTTTTGTGCCAACCCAAAATTGATTTTATTAGCTTACTTTGTCAATTTGGGGTGCTGATTTCCAAAAATTTTAGGTGCCATTTTTTTCAACTACGCCGTCATGTCGCCATTTTGGAATTTCAAATGGCCACCCATTTTTCAGTATTTTTTGTCCTTTATCTCGGCTTAGGAGCAACTTAGGAAGCGTTAAACTTGGTGGCAATACCCATGTTTGGTGATACCAGGGCTTACATTGAAAGCATCGTTTACTTGTAACTGATTTGGTTTGGCTGCATCTGAATTTCAAAATGGCAGCCCTTTTAAAATATGTTATGTCCGATATCTTGGCGTGTGAGGAACGTGGAAGAGTAAAACGTTGGTAATACCCATGGTTGTGATACTAAGGATTCCATTAACAGCACTGGCTTACTTGGATCTAATTTAGCTTTGCCGCATTTGGATTTCAAAAATGGCACCCATATCAAATTCACTTCTTGTTTTAAATATCAGCCTACCAGTAATATAAAGAAGTTTAAATGTTACATTGGATATGCAATACTTCTGATGATAATTCCAAATCAAGCATGCATACTTATTTCAATGAGCAAACTCAGCCACCATGGAACATTTCAAATGGCCGCACTAGACAATTTTTTATGTTTCGTAAGAAGTAAAGTCAATGAAATGTAACCCAAATATCAGTATGTAAATTACAGGATTCTTAATATTTTTAAACACTAGCCTTGAAATACCTTTCAGTCTTTGGTCTTTTCAGTACATAAAGTATTTTTCACCATATGCGTTAATTCGGAAACTTTATTGAGGTGTAGGCATTAATCAGTAATATTTTCGTGAAGCAAAGAAAGTAATACGCTCATGTTTCAACCTTTTAGAGACACAAAAAACTTTTTAGCATGCAAACTTGATAAAATGCGAAGGGATGGGGTTTTTTTGCATTCCATCAAAGAAAAAAAATAAGGCATTGAAAGCAATATTAGAGGCTACAATGACTAATGGGTTACCAGTCCTAGTCAGGATAGAACCTAAGTTTTCAGGGCATGTGTAGATGTGAGAGTATACTCATCTATGGTGCTGAGATTTTACTGAGGACCCATTACCCAAAAAGATTGATGGACAGGATCAATGGCCTGTTATATACAACTTATCAGACGAAGTACTTAGCATTCGCTGGAGAGATCATGATTTCAACAATGAGGTATATGGAGATATTCCCACTCCTTTCAGAAAACATTAAAAAGAAGGGACGTCTCCAGTTTGCAGGCACTGCATGCGGCGGCAAATGACCAACCTATATCTCACCTAATTTTGGGACACCCCATGGAGGAAAAACCTAGCCGGGTGTCAGGAAACGTAGTTTATCCTGGATGTCATTGTAAAGATATTGGATTGTATACAAGTGAAATACAGCAATCATGTGAAGGATAAGCCAGCCTGTGTACAAATTGTCGTCGGCTGCTTGCGAAGTTCCTGTCTACGGACGACAGATGATGATGATGATCCGGATAGCCTTCTGGACTTGTTATGTGTTGTAATCAATTGTATTACCAAAGTCACTGCATTTACAGAGTGCTGTTTCTTGGTAAATGGCTGCATTTACTGTTCTTGACATACACAATGCACAAAAAAGGTGTTCAAAAACATTTAAACATGATTCTGGTCGAAACACTATCCATGAAATTTCTGGGAATACCCATTGCGTCACAGCTTGAATATAGGCTTTATCCACCTACTCTTAGATATGCCCAGCAAATTTTCCTACCCAATCAGTACCTCTAAAAGAGTGCAGGCTAAGCCGACCTAGTAGACTATATTTTTCGCCTCAAACTGCTGACACCGTGCACGATATGTCAATGTGAACTTCGCTTTTCCTTTTCACGGTGATAAGTTAGCTCGCCTGGACGGCTGGTGTTTGAACACAAATCCGTGAGGTAAATGAAGACATCCGGGTCTGGGCGAATATGACATTTATAGCTCGCATGTTTCCGTCAGTCTTGGACGCACAACATACATGAATTGGGATTCAAGGTGTCTGCCTCCTCGATTGAGTGCTCACAATATGGGAGCCATACACACCTGGTTTGTTGCAATACGTTGAGGATGCCAACTAAGGATCTTGCTGATTCTTCATATTCATGGAGTAGAACTTTCCCCAAGTAATCTGTCAGTTGAGACTTCGTCAATACTGAGACAGCCGGGATTTCAGTGGTACTAATTTGTAATAGTCGAATTTCTGATGTCAAACTTGACCCGATCAATGCAAGCAGAACATTTTGACATGTTGTTCTGAGCTTTAGGGAGTTATACAAATATATACCTGTCGAAGATATCACATACTTCATCATACCCGGATATGATCTTACGGATGCTTCGACAAAGGTGCTTGGCCAAAATAAGAGCAGTGTACCATTGTTGGACGCTTCGTGATAACTCGTCGAACAAATACCAAATGGCGTCTATAATGACAAATTGGACGGGATCTCCAACCGCAGCTTGATGTATCAGCCGAGTGTTCAGCCACCTGAGAGTCCCTTGGCGGTTCCCTGTTAGACTCAACAATGACATGGACAAAAGTACTCTGTCATTGGGATTAGAAGAAGAAGGCCATCTGAGGAGAAGCAGTGATTCGGATAACAGAAAACTCTGTAAGCTGTGTTTCCAATGTTTGGTCCACGAACAGATTTGTGATGGACTACCTGACTTAGTCCACCATGAAATCACCAGATTTTAGAGCTCCAAGTTTTCTGGTCAGTGCCCTTAAACATCTTTTTTGTTTGTGTTTGCTTCGTATCCAAAAGTCATGGTAATGGCTTTGTGGTGGTGTCAGGATTGTTCTTCAGCTAGTGTGCTTATCCTGGGCCGCGTGTATCAATGGACGGGGACGCTCCTAACTGCCGCTTTGGCTGGTTGCGGATTGGGAACAGTCCAGGGGTTTGCACCCTACTCTTATTCGACACTGATGCGATGTGTACATGTAGAGTTGTGACTCTAGTAAACGGGACCGACGGCTTAACGTCCCTTCTGAAGGACGGGGCATTTCATGTCTATTTGCCCAATACCAAGGAACCAGGCAGTGAGAGCGTAATTCTGTATTTACTCAATAGCTGGTATACAGATCAAATCCAGAAATTATTGTAGTACCACACCGAATACACCATCCCACAGCAAGTGCCACGGACCCCCAACCCCACGGCGATTCGAACCCGGGATTTGATTGTAAATTTGCGCCAGAGGCACCAATGTGCACCCTAACCGCTAGGCCGCTCTCCAACACATCCCTTAAACATCTTTATTTGGGCAAGGACAAATTGGTACAAGGTCGAGCATGGATTTTAGAGATAGGGACACAGAGTAGTAGTTAGTATTTGACTTGCTCCCAAGGGCAACGAGGACCAAGCTCCCACTAGCCCTGTCTACTGCTGAATCAAAGTTAGACTCTCTACTGCTTTTATATAAATCAGGAGAGTTCTAAAATTGCATTCTGCGGAAGGCTTGACCAAGTGGCCCCAGCTCAGATCTGGTCTCTGAAGATTTACTGTACCTCTTCAAAGACACCCCCCATATTTCATGTCTCATACGAAGCCTATTGTGGAGTTCGTAACATTTCAGGTTATTGGTTACAAAGTTTTCTAGGCTACCAAAAGTTGCTCAAAGAGGGAGGTACATACAGACCATGATAAGTGGTTTACAAGGTACTCTACCCCACGATTTTAAACCGCTTTCCAGTAAAGATTTGATGAAGTGTCGATGGTGATTGGTGATATAAAGACCAGCTTCAGTGCTATGGATTCAAGATACATTGCGGAGCATGAATGAAGAAAACAAGCAGGACCCTCGCCAACTTCAAACCCAGTTGGTATTTCATGTTGGAGATTGCAGTTTCATTGCCCTTTCGTGCAACGTCAAGATCAAGTGTGATGGGACAGTTTTGTGATGAGGACCTACAAAAAAAGTGGATATCCATTGAGCAAGGCAAAGCAATGTAGACATAAGAGGGACAGTATAATCAGTGGGGTTCTCCGT
Source organism: Ophioderma brevispina (assembly GCA_023653785.1). Taxonomy (NCBI): domain Eukaryota; kingdom Metazoa; phylum Echinodermata; class Ophiuroidea; order Amphilepidida; family Ophiodermatidae; genus Ophioderma; species Ophioderma brevispina. The sequence goes on along the minus strand of JAMKCH010011269.1, from coordinate 9,200 downwards.
AACAAATCTGGTTTCCATAATGGTCACTGATGATAGTCCGGAGAATTAATCTGAACACTTCTGGCTGCAGTACGCCGAAACAGATCGAATGCTTTTGCATACTCGGGAAAAAGGTCTTTGGTTTCGTGACGCGCGGAAAAGTAGATCGAAGACCTTTTAGTTCTCCCATAAACTTTACCCAATCTAGTGTCCCCCAATTGAGCCGCCCCGAGTCTTTGTTGACTTATTTACTCATAAATTTAATTATTGAAGTCTGTTCAAACCAAGCTAAATAAAGTGGCTTTCAAATAAGGGACCTTACTTGGAAGATTCAATCACAACACTCGTATTACCAACGGACTCTAAGTGTTACAAACAAGATCAGATTTAATAAAATATGAACAGCGCCAGCCTAGAAGCAGGCCCCATGCAGTTTTACGCAATGCCATATGTCTTTAATTATCCCGCCCGTAAAATTTCCAAGCGCCGGTGTGAAAGGAGATATGGTCCGGCAGGAAACCACAGTCGGGCTCCATAGACGACAACCAGATAAAGCGTGAAACTAATGTTACCTGAAGAGTCAACTGACCGATTGCCCTATTGTTCACCATGTTCCGAGCTGGAGGACCGGCGGACCATATCTCCTGCCACACCTGCCCAGGTGAAAGTCGCACTGAGTCTGTTATTAATGGCTTCTAATTAGGCTTATCGGATCATAACATCGAACAGATAAAGGATTATATTATAAGATCGGCCAGTTTCCAGTTTGGCAACCATATAATGAAAATGCCAGCCATTGTGAAATTCAAGATGCGACTAAACCAAAATTAGATACAAATAAGGAAATGCTTTAATTCGATCCCTGGTATCACAAACATGGGTATTGGCCACCATTTTCATTTTATACGTTACTCACAAGCAAGATATTGGGGACGCACAATTGTAATTCATTCTAATGGAAAAAAGGCGACCATTTTGGAATTCAAGATGGCGCAAACCAAATTAGTGACAAATGCAGGCCATGCTTTAATCGGAATTCTGGTATCACAAAAATGGGTATTGCCACCATTTTTTACTATTATAAGTTGCTAATAAGCCGAGTACAGGGACAAACATAGTGAAAATGGCGAATTTTGAATTCAAGATGGCGGCCACCAAACCAATCAGTACCAGTGAACACTGCTTTCACTGGAATCCCTGGTATCACAAAAATGGGTCTGCCACCATTTACTTTCTCTAAGTGCTCATAGCCCGAGATATAGGACAAAATATTAATGAAAAATGGCGGCCATTTTGAAAGTCGCAAAAATGCGACGGAAGCGTGGTTGAAAAAAATGGCACCTAAGATTTTTTTTTGAACTCAGCACCCCAAAATAACAAAGTTAGCCAATAAAATCAATTTTGGCACCGAAAATCCCAGGGATCTAAATAATCTGACATATCAAACTATACTATATTCAACTCCATTCGACTCAGGAATTTCGGATTTTCGGCTCGTCGTCTTACACACTAAACCGCGAACCACAATAGTCGCTCAGAACATCAGAAAAAACATTATACAAAACGATCTATGCCAAGGAATTCGATTTTAGAAGGACGAATAACCAAGTCCCCGGGAAACCTTGGAAAACGAGTATGGTCTTAAGACACCAGTTCACATAAAGCAGCCGAGAACGAGCCCCTACTATAGAGTTGGGTCCATCCTGCAACAGTTCGGTGACCTGGAGAGCAGACCTTCATTTCTCGTGGATTTGTCTTTTATGAAAGACAATAAAAATTCTGCAATGGTGCCCCTCGTGAAAGTGTGGCGGAATCAAGGAGGGGATGAATCGGTATACACGTGGCAAATGAAAAATGCTTGATTGCTGTCTAAAAAAAGTAACAAATTGTTCGTCCTTCTTACAAGGTCACAAGATCCCAGTCACGAATGGCCTCAAGATTGACCAACTATAGCGGGATCGACCCCGAAATTGCCATTACGGAAATTCAAGAAAAATACGGCTGCGGCCACCGGTATTATCGTGAACACTCGAATGTCCCCTAAACTCTCTATTGATTTTTTCATGCATTGGTAAAAAACTCTATTCCGACGCCTGTTTAACGCCATTTTTAATTTAAACAGATGAATTATTTTTTTAGGCCAAGATGTCTCATTACACCTAAGACTTTCCAACTCATAGGATCTCTTGACATTAAGTTTTAAATATCTTGCTTTAATACGTCTTGTGGAAAACTCTATTGTGGCGGCCATTTTGGATGCCACTTTGAAAGTAAGACACCAGTTTGTATTATTTTTGGGAATATCCTGATTATATGTTTGTTTGGGGTTTAAAAGAAACTTAAAAGGTTGGTTTGGTTGAGTTCTGAGGTTGATGACTGAATGTTCCTATTCCCCCGAATACTTGTCAGTACAAAGCCTAACACAAGCAAAATAATTTGATAGATTCTCCTCGAAAGTCCTTTCTGCTGATAGTTTCCTTCGAGACTTTGTTGTCGAGATGTTGACACTCCTCGATGTTATTACGCATGATAATATTGCACTCATCGCCTGGCGTTGACAACAGGCTTTTTCTTATCTATTGGAAAGTAACGAAACTCATTAGATTTCGGGACATCTACTTAAAACAATAATTATGTATGATCTTCATGCGCTCATCACATCAATCATAGTCAAGAAAACGAAATTAGAACAAGACACGGCCCCTGAGGTGAAGGAGTTGACATGATTAAAAACTGAATTGGAAGGTAAGTGTGGAGTTTTGGTCCTAAACGTCTTAAAATATTCCCAATCCTGTCCTAAAATATAATGACAGCGAGTATGAGGAGACCTCCAAGAATTCCTGCATCTTAATATTGATCATTATTGATGTTTCTGCCTGAATGTTATCTGGAAGCCTCCTCCTTTGTTTTTCCATCACATTAAAGTTGGTTCAAGATGCATGTTAATCAAACAACCACAGCTGACATTCTAAGCTGATTTAAAATTCCGATTACCCAAGTCGCTTAAAGAGGGAGAAATAGAGAGAGAGAAAGAGAGAGAGAGGGTAGAGTGAAAGAAGGTGGTGGAGTTTCACAAATATCCTAACATGTGCTTGCAAGAGATTTTTTATTTAGTAAAAGTGTGCAACTTATTTTATCGCACCACTATTTTTTAGTTCGATATTCTATTGTAAGATGTTAAAAAAGTTACCTTAATTAAACAGCTGGAGAAGGCCACCCTGAACCCTAAAGTTGATTCCAATTCATGCCAACATATGTTATATACTCAGTGACCTAGTTAGTTGAATATGTGACTTCTAAAGCACCGAAGAATGACGGACTAGTCCAATATGGGACTTCTTTGATAAAAAATTATCCACATCGTATATAGGGCGCTTGCACGGCAGGTCAATAGGTTAACCAGACCTGCCTCCAGAACAACCCAAGCATGCAGAGAATACAAAGGCATCACCTGCAGAAATAACTGAAATGTTCAGTTGAACCAGGTGCATGTATTGTATTCTTCTCATGCTTGGTTGATCTGGAAGGCAAACAAAAAGTCCATTCAACATAATTTAGCTCTGTGCAAGGGCCCTATAGGGCCCTTTCTCGAAGGTATAATTATGTTGAATGGACTTTTGTTTGCCTTCCAGTTCATCCAGGCATGCATGGTGTTTACCTGAAAATTTCAGCTATTTCTGCAGGTGGTTATTATTTATTATCTGAATGCGTGGGTTTTCTGTGTTGACCTCCCGTGAAAGCGCCCTATAAGGTATTTTCACGTAAATGTAAATTATGTTGAATGGACCTTTGTTTGACCTTCAGATTATGCAAGAATGCAAGCACCTGGTGAAAGCGAATATTTCGGATATTTCTGCAGGTGATTCTTTTGTATTCTTTGCATGTTGCATTGTTCCATATTAACCTATTGACCTCCTGCGCAAGCACTCTTATTTTCTAGAAAATTGCAAAGTCATTCAAAGCAATAAACAACACGTATTAAAAACAACAAAAGATAGCAAACGACAGGTTACAATTTACGGCAGATGTTTAACACCTCATAATGTTTGAGATCTTAATATATAGAATTATCAATTCTGTCAATTCATTTAGATAGAATTATAATGGATCCTTCATGTAATATTACACAGTTTCTTTCTGGCCAACATAATCTTAGGCTCGGCCCCTTTGAATGCGATATATTGCCTTTATGAGACGACCTGATTCATCAACTATAACGTGGAAATCATTTGAAAGCATTATTAGGTTTGTTTTTAAACATGTTCTAACGCACAAAATCACTTTCATATCAGTCCTTTAGCGTATAAATGATTCTATTAGAGAAATGCACCTGCCGGGTGAATTCCCCTATGGAAACCTACTACACGTTTTGGGAATGTGAAGATATCTATCCTGCACGTTTGGGGAATGAAAATACAACAAATAGCTTGCTAATAAAAATCAAAAGCCTGTAATTGGAACACGCCAATATAGAAGAACTCTTTATCAGTTCTTTTTTGTAAATATGTAACTATATAACTGCTGTCGGCGTTGCACGCTAACTTAGGAAAGAGCAATATTGCTTAATGTCATATACGGAAAATGTGATTTGATAAAACTTTATATTTTCATTTATAGGATCATTTACCGTGGTGTCCTTTCCCTAAGGTATGCGTAGCAATTCGGGTAGACTGGAAGCAAAGTTTCATAATATATTATGGTCTTAAGGGTTTTGATGATTTTCAAATAACTTTTAAGAATACACTTATGAAAAAGTTAAGTTAACACTTACTACTGAATTTTTTCTTCATATTTTGACACCTGCTTTCCCGTTCGTGATGAAAGGTGAAGGCGCATTGGGACTCAACCTAATTATCTCGTAAACGGCGAGATATAATTTTTCATAGTTTTCTACAAAGAATTCAAATTTAAGTTACGGTTAGTAAAATAATGATAATTACTTTTTAATAACCAAACACCATTTCAATCCGAAATTAATTCTTTAGTGACACGGGAGCGTTCATCCATACCAATTGAATGTGTGAATACTTAAATATAGGCCTTTGTTCGATCTCTTATAGATCCCGGGATAGATTCAAATATTTGTTTGTGTAGATTGTCTTCATGGTCTTGGTGGAATTAAATTTGAGAAGCATCTTAGTCAATAAGTCAATATAAAGATTGTTATTACAAACCTAAAATCTGAATGAAATCAAAATCACTCCATCACAAATGATATTTGCTACATTGTTCTGTAAATTCCTCTACTATATCCCTTAAATCCTTCTAAATGCCACTTTTCAAAAATCACGGAGCGTACCCATGTCTTGTGTTTATGAGAAATTGCTCCTAGATCTAACAAGACAAACAACGCTACCTCCTTTTTTGCGGTGATCGTGAGGTTGGTAGTCATTTTACTCTAGGGGAGTATTAAGGGATATATATCTGTAGTAGAGCATACTTCCTGCAAATAAATAACATGCTGATAGAGCCATGCATCAGGTGCTAAACATAAGCACTCCATTGGGATGAAAGAATTGCTACATAATTATTTCTAGAATTCCACTAGAGTTGTCTCCATTTGGTTCACTAATGTATGCCACAAAATAGTTTGACCCAATTACTGGAATTAAAGAGTTGAATTGATCTTTAGGTTTTAAGCCAGTATTATTTTGTTAGTCATAATATGTTACTCCTCTGTCCTCAAAAGAAGTTATTTTGATTATTCATTTATTCAATGTATATACTAGGGTTTAAGACAAATTCAACTTGTTGTCCGTATATATCCTGCCCTGTACACAAGAATTAATGAGCCAGTATACCATGTTATACTGATGTTTCACATTTGATATATTTCAGTGTTATACCCGTTAGCATAACAATAATAAACATTTTAATAGCGCCCATTTGCTCATAACATCAAAACGCACCGTCGGAATCAACTGAAATTTTGGCAATAACCTTTTCTTGAGAATACCTAGTGAACCATAAACAAAATTGAAGGTGCTAGGATCACGAAATGCACATTTAATTGACACCAGATGTCACCAACCCCGGGCCTTGTACTAGTATAAAAAGTCTTTTTAGTACTATACTTTTATACAATTGAGAGCTCAGTCCAGTGGGCGTAGCCGAGGTGGGGCAAAGGGGGGCAAGCCCCCCCAAATGGAATCCTTGCCCCCCTCTTGCCCCCCCTGAAAAATTAGTGATGTACATAGGCCATATACTATACTAACAAATTTAAATATCTGCTTGCCCCCCTGACAAATACATGTGCCCTTGCCCCCCACCCCCCTTTGGCCCGCCCCTCCCCTAAAAAAAAGCTGATGACCCTGATCGTGCGGTAAGATGGGGCATATCATAGAGATCACGGCTAATAAAGGGTTTAAATCGGATACATTTCTGACCATTTTTACTGGCATCCATTGGAAAGTACTCTAAGATGTGACGAAGTCTGGTCATTATCACATGAAAACACCAAACGTACAGCTATATTTTACAAGCGCTAACGCCTTTAAAATTTTATTTTCTTGGCACCATATAAAAAAGAGTTGGCGTAATAAAGACGTGACAAGGCCAAAGATCTTACAGCATGGTGACAGAAATTCATTCAGATATGCAGATATCATGCAACAAGAAAGTTTACCAAGAGCACATTTGTCACCGCCCAATACGTAGCAACAACTCAATACGTACCAACTTGATACGTACTAGCTACATACGTAGCCAAAACATGTTTTGGCTACAAAAAAGTGATAAAATATTCTTCCTGTACAGTAACCTAACAAAATAGGAATATTATTGCGATTACATTGTTGACACTCACTCCCTCTGATATTAAGTTATCGGGACTTCCTCCAGTTAGTCTAGTACTCAGACAATTCTGAAAAAATAGTTACCTAGTTACGTATTGAGACACTGCCATAATAGTCCAATAATTCTATAATTTGACCCAAAACAAATTGCAAAAGAAACATGTTAATATACATCGTGTTAATATACAGGGCATCCCAGAAAAAAATAATCCTGAAACAAATGGTTAATCTGTGCCCCAACTGTCACAAGTGAGTTTTGACATGTCATTTTCAAAGCAATAGTGTTCAATGAGGCATGACTGGAGACATGGCACATTAAGGCGTTTCTACTTTATATCAAAATAATCATTATAGTCACACAGCTCACAGTTTCGCCAAACTAACTCTTTGTTTCAGGATATTTTTTTCTGGGACGCCCTATACTGCGAAATTGTCCAAAAAATGATGTAGTAAAAGTTTACCAAAATCGACCTTGTGGAACATGTAGAATAAGAGGGAAATTTTGTACAGGGAAAAAAATATGAAATTGTTCGAATTGATTTGAAAGATGTATACCAATATACCACGGTGTAAGATGAAAATCATCGCTGCCAAATAGATATTTTTAAATGAAGGAATGTTCCAAAATGCCTCTGCGTTACTGAGGCAATTTTGAGCGATATGGTCTGCTTGGTATACGAGACGTATGCTCCAGCCATGCCTTAGGCTGGGTTCACATAGAAGTATATGGTATACGGTATTCGCTATTCGCTTTTCGATATTAGCTATACGCTATACGGGCATGGCGAGTCGCATAAGGTAGCACGCGCGTCCTACTCGTTCTTTTGGCGTCGATGAAATAGATACTTCAAGACAAAGAAACCTTATTGTTTGTAAGTTATCTTATTCAACCAAAGCACACAATAAATTGTTTCTAGGGGAAATTCAGAAAACCTGAACACCAGCTGCCACATCCGAACAGGACGGTATACGTTGCACGAAAATCGAACATGTTCGATTCCCACTATACTATACTATACGCAGATATACGGCCTTTTCGAATAGCGCCCTCGTATGTGACTCGGTATTAAGTTATTCGCGTGCCCTGCAAAATGTGAACCGTATACCCGAATAGTATACTCCTATGTGAACCCATCCTTAAGGGCATTTCCGCACGAACAAACTTTTACCGGACACTCAACAATATTTATAAAGGAGTCTAGGTTTGCCGCCGGGCACCGCTACTCCATTGCGATGCCAACGCCAAAGAATCCTCAAACCACCAACAAAGCGAGGCACGACGAAATTGCGACTTCACACTCTGTATAATGCATGCCGTGTGATCTATCCCAACCAATTACTGCACGGGGTCCGATGGCCCATTTGAATTGAATGAAGAATACGGAATATCAGCACTAGCAAAATGTATAATGGAACGATGTAATGGATGAAATGTTTTGAGAAGTGTGGTTTGCCTTGTGCAGATTACAGCGTCAAAGGACAAAAGACGATATCATAATCTACACCACTGTCATTTTCGTTAATATGGACTTTGATCTATTGCAACCATGGTTCAATCAGTTTCCGACTAGTATGTATCAAAATTAGAATGAAATGTAATTGAGATATTTGGCCAAGCCAAGCTTTTTGTGCTTTGGATAGCTCTATAACAAGTGACCACCCAACCAAGTTACTTATAATTAAACATGCGCGCTTTTGGCAATATGACCTAAGAATGTTGTAAAGACGTTCGTTGTGCTCCGCTATTCGCTATATAAGCGAGCGCGAAAGCCGAAAGCTCTTGTAGACAATCGCGTATACACGTATTGAAAGCTATTGGAAATCTTATGTTCCCTGACAGTTTAAAAAATACCGACCCTCATTGGTCCCCCTTTTTCGTTTCTTATCATGAACTCCTTACGACGGCGTTATAAATGACTGTACCCGCACACAGGAATCGCATTTTTAAAAATTGTAATTAATTGTCGTCCGATATTCATAAAAACATTATAAGATACCTCCATTCTGTTGGATATTTTGTTTCCTCTCGAAAATTAGTTTTTAATAATGTACTTGTTTTCTAACATTAAACCTATGTAATGTTGTTTCTGATGTTTTAAAAATCATGCTTGGAATAAGTAAACAACCAATGAATCGCAATATGCTGCTCGCGGCCGATGTCCAATGACGTTTAACTCGGAACCGGTTTGTAACCAGTGCTAAAGCGGTGGTAATCTTAACCAGGGCCTTATAGTTATACTCTTAACACAGCGGTGCATATCGATCGTTCTTCTCAACATAGCAGGGCAGCATCACAACCCAGAGATTGGCTGGCGATGGCGCATTTATGATTTGTAGCAGATTATCAATAATTTTATTGTTCCAATTTTCATATTTTTTTTCTGAATGGAATCATTAAGGGCCAGGGTTGGCATGGTCTGCTCTATA
>JAMKCH010011268.1:0-59104 GCA_023653785.1 Ophioderma brevispina | reverse complement strand
ATAGCCCCACTTCTGCAAGGAAACCTTAAATCGGCCAATTCTGCATGATAACAACACAGTATCTTAGTCTCGCATTAGTCTTGTATCATTCCATACCTTGAATTTAAGAGAAATGTTACAAGTATTATGTATAGAAGTCTAAATTTACTTGGCCAGCAACGTTTCTTATTATTACCCACAAAACGAGACTTATCGAATTGAAGGCCCTAATTTGCATAGTCTTAGTATTTGCAGATGAACATGTTAATGACAAATAAACGAGTGCCTTTTAAATTATCCTCGACCCTAAAAACATAGGTCTTGTATTCTTATGTGGGAGGTATGTGGAATATTGGCCACAATATGCCCAAATATGGATTTTTGGCTAATGCCGACCCTAATTTGCATATTATGTCATCATGTGGACATCTGGTAATTTTCAAATGGTTCCATCTTGATCTTTGACCCTCAAAACATAGGTCCAGTCACCTTATTTGTTCATTTATCAACAGTATTGGTTGAGATATATCGAAAATTGTATTTTTAGCTAATGGCGACCCTAATTTGGATATTACGTCATCATGTGGACGTCTAGTAATTTCCAAAATGGTTCCATCTTGATCTTTGACCCTCGAAACATACGTCCAGTTACCTCATTTGTTCATTTATCAACAGTATTGGCTGAGATATATCGAACATTGTATTTTCTGCAATGCGATACTAATTTGCATAAATTTGCATAAAAATGATATGTGGGACACTTTTTGATTTTTTTAACATAGGTAATCGTTTTCTACGCATTTTTTCTGATATAGTGACATTGATTAAAGGTTTATTTCAGGGGGTGCACGAACACCACTTCTACCCACTAGACTAATAACCTGTAGCAGTCGGAGCTAATAAAATTATTTCATATTATCCTCGCTCGTAAAACAAGGCACACAATTACCTGAGAAGGTCTTTTATCATAATAGATGCATAAAATTCATAATTAGTAATTCTGAGATACAAAATTCAGGGGAAATCCTTCCATATATAATTGTATAGTTCCACAACATTGACGACAGCGGCAATACTAGTGCATTACTCAACATGTGAAAGCAAATTGTAGATGTGTATTTTGTTTATTTCTAAGCGTTTTTTGCAAAACACTGTCGATGATTGTATTATAAGGACATTAGCAACAACTTGGAGGAGTAATTTGGATCTGAAGTTTCTCATTGTGAATATCAGTAAATCTGCTGCTACACTTTTTAAGTACACCTCTTCTTCCAACCTAAAATAGAAGGCGTGTGAAAAGTCCGTCACGCAAACGGTCATTTCGACTAAAAATGCGTCTAATTTGCTCGTGTGTATAATTAGGTTGCATTGGCGAAACTTGAAGTGCCCAACCTCCCGACATCAACCTCCTCCAACCTGGACAATTCTTACACAGCACTGTGTAAACTCTTTATTAATATAGCAAAGAAGACCATCCCATGTGGCTGCTGTCGCAGTTATATCCCATCCTGGGATGGAGAATGTGATACTCTTTACAATGATTTCCTGAATTCTGAACCCGGGGAAGAAGCATCATCCAAGGCTTCAGATCTGGCAAACTGCTCGGACAGGAAACGCCGTGAGCGCTGGGAGGAGCCGGTCCAAGGAATCGACTTCACTCACTCCAGTAGGAAGGCCTGGAAGACTATAAACCGCCTCACCGGCAGAATTTCCAAACCATCGAAATGTCCAGTGACTGCCAACTCAATTGCTGAGCAACTCCTCGCAAATGGTCGTTTCATGAACATTGACAAGGATCACACTCGCTCTGTCAAAAAAGAGACCACCAAACTTCGTCGAGCCCCCGGCGTGGACGGGTCACTCTCAACATCCTTCTCACTAGATGATCTTACCTCTGCTATTAGCCAACTAAAAAGTGGAAAGGCCCAGGGGCCTGACAACATACCATCAGAGTTCCTGATGCAATGCTGCCCACGATGTCTAGATATGGCGCCAGGAGTCTACACATGTTGCCTTACCGACCAGTCATTACCCAAGAATCTGGAGGAGAGCTACTAGCATCGCACTCCCCAATCAAACATCCTGTCGACACCCTAAGAACTACCGGCCAATATCACTACTGTGTGTCTCCTTCAAACTCCTTGAGAGAATGACCTGGCCCGCTGGAGCCTGTCGTCGAACCCCACCTGCCAGACGAACAAGCAGATTTCGCCGTGGCCGGACCACTGTCCACCAGATTGTAAAACTCACAATGTGAGAAGCTTTGACAAGGCGCGCCGTAAGGCAGGCGGTTCATCTTGGTGGACCTTCTGCAGCATACGCCACCGTGTGGCACCATGGCCTGACACTCCAGCTTCTGATGACCATCCCGGATCGTCACATTTGTACAATCATACTGTAACATTTTCTAAAACATAGCTTTATTCTCAAGCCAGTGATGGGCAGAACAGTCGTCTCCGTCGTCTGAGGAACGGAGTGGCACACAGGATCTGTACTTGCTCCTATGCTGTTCAACATGTATAGCGACTTACCGTAACCTCACACAACAATCAAAACAATATGGCTACGCCGACGATCTTGCCCTTCTCCACTCCATCGCTGGACAGAATAGAAAGCACACTTCCTGCAGATATGGCCTACTTCAGCCAATATCTCAAACCTAGAGACTGAGCTTAGGCAAAGTCCCAGACCACCGCTACTTGCCTTCCACCCTCAACACCAACGGGCTCATCGCCAGCTTCATATCAACCTCAATTGAGCGCCTCTGCTATACAATCCTACACCAACCTACCGTGGGAGTGAAGCTTGAGTGGCAGCTTACTTACCGGCAGCATCTCGAGTCCGTATGCGTCCAAGGTCATCTTCGAGGAATAACCGCCTGTGCCACCTTGCTGGACCTTCATGGATGCCAGCTCAACGACTCTACGTACCACCGCCTTGTCTCTGGCCTACACTGGAAAGAATGAACTGTAATTTTTTACAGTAAAATCCTGGCAGCAATTCTGCCAACAACAAATTACCGTAAAATTACAGTATACTGTAAAAATTAATTTAATTTAAAACGCTTAAAAACATCTATTTTGTGAGTTATACAGAGTGTGAATGTATGGGATAAAAAAACACTGACGAACACCCACTTAGTAGGCCTATCCACAGTTTTTTACAGTGCATATCCTGTAAAATTTGAACATTTTTGTGTAAAATGTATTACACACCCTGTAAATATACAGTAAATTTGAATGAAACCTGTAAAAGCTTATTTTTACGGGGTTTTGTTGGCAAAATGCTGTCCAGGATTTTTCCGTGTAAATTTACAGTATCTTCCCTGTATATTTTAGTCTAATGGTATCATTGAAAAATTCTAGTAGTGTATAATGTTGTTGTTACCATTCCTTTCTAATAAAGTCTTTCGTTTAGATTTTTGGTCATTATAGGCCGGAAAATTGGACTAAAATTTACAGTATTTTCCTGTATTTCCAAATACCCTCAAATACTGAAGTTTTGGGAAGTTTTTACAGTATTTTTCCTGTAAATTGCACTGTAATTTTTTACAGTGTACAGCACAGCTGAATATCCCCCAGCGTGGTGCAACAGCTCTCACCCAAAGAAGCCGGACACAGGACTCAACGAGACTTGAAGAACCAGACTGTTGCCTCCGTCCTAGTCCTATCTGATTTCTACCAGTGCTTTCAGGTCATTGCACCTGCCCTTTCGGAGAGAACACCAAACGCATAAACTAGTGAATAATGCCCTGCTGGACAACAACACCTGCTACATAACACTGTCAAAGATCACACCAATTTGGCAGACAGAGACTGCTAAACAAGCTGCTAAACTCTCCAGTTCCCCATTCACCCTCGTACAGACATGGAATACTGCCTGCTAGATACTACCAACAGATCAACTCTCTATTACACCTTAGACAGAAATACCACCTGGCAGCAATCTCCCACCAAGGAATGGGTCACTTTAAACCGGATTCCGCAACAGGAGTCGGTCGCTTCAACGGCAATATGCACCGATTTGGGGCTGCAGCCATCGCCGGCCTGCCAATGTGGTTCTCCATCACAGACTGCGGATCACATTCCCACTGGTGCCCTACCTTCGTCCTCCGGTGGACACAGATTTCGCAACCCCACCAAGCAACAGGGAGCTGGCTCCAACGTTTACAACAATTTAGCTGCTGCCTCATACGTAAGAAGAAGAAGATTTTGCCCGGTGACCTATAGCCACCGAACGCGCGTACGGTCGCGCTCGTTGCTAGGTCACAGGGGATATGAACACAAGGGGGAACGAGAGGTCCTTCTAAGGACTAGTTACGTTATGAACTGTGTGTTAAACACTAGTCAGGTCTTCACATGATCATGCGGGCTCGAATCATGCCATGGGAATTCCAAACATCTGGAAACATGAGCAATAGTTAATGCTGGCAACAACAACAGTTATACGCCAAAATAAAGGTTGGTGTTTGTATTCCAATAAAGGAAATGAACTGTAAATTCATGAAAAAAATGTTATTTTTATGATAAGGACTTGATAGGGACTATAATACTAGTGCTAAGGGGAAAATATGTTATTTATTTACTTTTGTTTGTGGGAGTGTTTTAGTAAATCCTTATAGACAGAGCATGGTACAAATTTCAACATATTGTATACAATTTGAATTCATTAAACAAAGGCCCTGACTCGGATTATTTATATATAAAACACTCACACCAATAGGTTTTTTAGTTTTATTTGAATGTTTTACGGCTGATAAAACCAAAAATGAATGTGTGAAAAAGATTAAATGTCCATCTCTATATATTACAAAAAAAGATGATTAGTATTTAAGAGATTAGAAGTTTCCTGTCGTGCATGACAAACCTAATCAAAGAAAGTGTTTCTATAAGTCCATTAGGATTAGCGGCCAAGTAGCAAAATTTATGATCTTTGTATCTTTGCGACATGTTTTCATAGCATAGTCCACACCACGCAAGTGCAAAGACATTCGGCCGGATAAGGAATGGAGGACACCCTCTGTAGTTTCATGAAAGGCAGAGAACTTGACATTTCCGCATTTTAAAGGGACATGTCCAAAGTTTAACTTTTGCCAGTTTTCAAAAAATCCCATTTTACATAAATTCCCAAAAGGACGGTTTTATGTTAAAATTATAATAAGGCTTCAATGGGTAAGGGTAACTGAAATTCAAAAATATGACCCTTTCCCCCCAAGAACAACGATTGCGAATTGAGCAAAGGACCTGTGCGTTTATATTAAAGCCAATAATATGAGAGTGGCATTCTGGTTCTTGGGGGGGGAAAGACATCCTTTTTATTTTTGTTTTCTGGGGGGCCTGAACCAAATGGAATTGCCATCATTAAACAACACAACATATTAATAATACCATGCCACATCACTATGTGTAAGGTATGCAATCTTTACCAAGGGCTCAGTTCAGAAGCCGTTAATGGGCACATGTTGAACGACAGCTTGACCTGAATTACTGGGTATCATTAAATCATACGAAAATAAAATTGTGATGTATTTGTTCAATACAATGGTGAATGAAAGGCTATTGAACGGTGCCATGGGAATTGTGATTTATTAGCCATAGCGCTAGCTAGCTTTCTCATGATCATAAATAGCGCGGTTATGGCCATTGTGTTGTATTCCAGATCGGTTTGTGTGAAGGACAGTTAATAATCCAAATTCAGTAGCATAAGCTAATGGGTATTTGGGATTGTTATTAGGGCGCTTCTCTTCCGGTGTAGCCTCTTTGTGGCATAAGGACAAAAGGCAGTATATACGTCATGTACAAGCTCTATAAAAGCGCAGTTATGCAACATCTTCCTGTTTCTTCATTTAAGTAATTATAAATTAGTCATTGGAATGGAGGAATATCTAAGCATTTGCTTTTTCCAGAGAGAGCCATTGCCCCCATGAACTTCTCTCGCTTTTGTATTATTTTTTCTTGATACAAATGTATTTTGGGATTAAAACCACATTGCGTATATTGTTTAAAGTAGGTGTAAAAACCAACTCAAACTTGATGGGGAAATATAACATTAGATTATAGAGGGCCTCCTTCTTCCTTATCCGGCGATGTCCTTCGAGACATTTGTATCCCTTAGAATAAGGCGGTTGCGGCAAGGTTCTGTACGAAATGGTGCTTCCCATTAGATCCTTGACAGCTAACGCTCTTCTGCTCGCTACATTACGACGGAGTCTGGTGGAGCATTCCTGCTCGGAGTATAAGTTATGTTGGTGTTGGGCGAAGACATCCTTTGATAAAGCGGCAGGAGGCAGGTGATTTTTCCCATACATGGCAGGCATTATACTATGCAAATGAGTAGCACAGGGCAAGGACGTCGTCGATAGGTATGTGGGCGAGCACCCCATCATTTGCCAGTGAGTTTGTTCCAAGATGTTATTGCGTGAAAATACTTACGCTTCCATCTTCTTGATGGGGTCTAATAAGAGAGTGTGGTGGTCCAAGGAAACTCCTAGGTGGTAGATAGGTTATCACAGATTATGTTCTTTAAGCTGACGTTTGGCTGCACGGTTGCATAGATGGAAACACATCTGACATCTGTGTCTTGGATGGATTTGCACGTAGGTGGTTTTCTGTATAGAGGAGTTTCATCCAAAACTGGGAGAGTCGCATCTGCAACAACTTGTGGAAGTTGCATTCTGTGAGTTAATTACGAGATCGTTCTGCATAGATAAAACGACAGATTCCTATAGTCGGTGGGCTGTATAGAGTTGAACAGGAGAGGTGCAACGAAACGCTCCTCTTATTGGTATCCATTCTGAGCCTACGCCATCGGTCTTCTTCGCGCATGCTGTGAACAAAGAACACCTGTTTCCAAGCATCTTTGATAAGCTCAGTCAAGCGGGTTTTGTCATTGGTGAGTTCCAAAATGTTATGGAGCTAGGCATCTGGTGATCTAATGTTCGTACGATGCTAATAGATCGACGAACACAACCGGTGTACCAAACCCTTTCTTCGAACATCCCTCAATGTGTGAGTTAGTTGAGTAGTTGGCTTATTGTTGATTTGCCTGTGATTTGGCTATTAATTAATAATAGTACTGTGGCAACTAATAATATGGAATAATAATCATACAATAATAATAAGTCGTAATAATACAATAAGTAGACCCAACTTGCCTATATACATACACTAGGTATACAATGTGGATTGGTGCAATGGCTGAATTAGAAGAGTAGAATTCCATACTAATCTTAATTTAGCGTATACCAAATGTTCAACAGGTATAATTAAATAGTGAACATTTTTAGCATTATAGGCAGTTATAGGTGTTAGAATATTCATAGAAACATCCTAATCAATTTAGATTAATTGTGACGGCCAACACATAAAAGCAAGTAGCCTTGTGACGGTGGACAGAAATCTTCCCTGAGTTGCTTTTAAACAGAGGTGGGGAATATTACAATCTATCCAGTGGAATTACATCAATAGATTCAATGATGTGAAGTTTCTACAAGCTCTTGCGCAACGTTTGTACATGACTCAAGCGGTTCAGAGTATTGCAGAAAAAGGGGATTCACGAGCGATTTGGAGGACTTTCAAATAAAAAAACAATAATGCATCCAGGGTTTGTGTAACGCTGAAGAAACAGGATCCAAATCAATTATTGGCATTTCTAAGCTCTGCGCGATCGTGAGCTTGCCTAATTCCCAGAAGTATGTCAGGAGCACATATATCAAGAGAAGCTGACATCCTATCCAGTGTGTAGGAGGTGTAATAATTCAAGACCTTCATCCCAAGACGTTACCATGTAGCCATACTGCTTGCCAACATGTCTTCAAACCATCCGAAACCATTCAACTACCCTAGAGGCTGATCACTGTGTATCTGGATGTTTGCAGGACAAGTTTCCACACAATCTTACATCAAGGCCCTTGGAGTTCAGGAACCATGGTACAACTGTGGAGGCACTACTGACCAATCTCACAGTTCAAAATATTGGAGCGAAGTATGTAGCCGAGACCAGAGTTTTCTTCTGGATAGTCGGCTAGTGGGGGTAAGGAATACCGTTATCGTCATATGTATCATATCATGCATGTTCTAGTACTTGCATATTCTCGCCACCAGTTTCGTGGGTAACAACTATGATGGCACAACATGTTGCTTTAATGTCCTATTTATTATGTGGTTAGTAATTGATGTTTTGGTTTAGTTGGTTTTTTTCATATATTTTGACACCATGTTCCTTTCCAATACTGAATTTCATAATACTCTGAAATCATGAGTGTCATTTTTAAAATGTGTTCTTGGATTTTTTAAAAGAGGCCCAGCTTGTACAGGTTTAAACAATAAAATGTTTCAATACCATATGGTAGTTGTGCTTCGATTTTGTTGAAACGGTTTTTAATTGGTCATTGGTCATACAAAATAGGAAAATCTCATAGATCCGAAAAAGATAACATCACAAATAGATTCTGTGTTTCACCTATCAAAGTGAGATTTCTAGTGATTCGCATAAGTTCAAGTTCAAGTTTATTCATCAACACAACAAAATATCGATACGGCAGCTATTTAGGCCCGGTTTTTTTTTCGGGACACTTTTTTTGGAAAAAATATTTTTCTCGCCTGGATTAAATGCACAATGAGGAACACGACTCTCTCGCCAAACAATATAGTTCTGGAATGGGGGGGTAAAACATCCACAAAGAGCAAACTGATTCTCGTGCTTTTTTCGCCAACAATAATACATAAGAAGTTAAAAAATATCCACACGAGAATGTAGATCTCGTCACTTTGCTCGCCAACATTACCACAAAATGGTTAAAGGTATAAAGTCAGATTTTGGAAAAGTGTAATTTCATTCAAATTTTTTCCTTTTAAGGGGGAGGATGTTCTATTACCATCAAATTGATTAATACTTTTCGCAATTTTATTTTACAAAAGATTTCTCACGGGAAAGTATTTGTTTATATGATAAAAAAAAGTGCAGGGGATTCCCGCCTATTATTGTTTGTGCAAGTTGCACCTGTTAGATAGATTGGCACAATAAGGAAATGGGGATTCCCCAAGATGTCAACTTAGAAACGAGTCAACTTGTTTATGCTTTGAGATCAAAACAAAACATTGCAAGTGTCGGGGTTTCCCCCATAACGGTTATTTATGTGAAGTGATGTCACTTCAGCGATGTATTTTTTTTGAATTCCAACAATTGGTCAGCTGTGCAAGTTATGTTTATGCATGACGCTGTGGTAATATCATTTAAAGACTTGGGCACTTGGTGAAGTGATGATAAAAGCAGGGGTTAGATTTGGGCCCAGCAGTTGTAACTGGAGCTATATACAGTAGAAGTTTAGCCTAGTTTTTAATCTACTATAATGGTAGATGTTAAAATTATCCCAGTGCCAGGATTTATAATGACTTTGGATTCCACCGGAGCTTGATAGCTTGAACTGTCTGCTGTCGTCTTTTAAGCCAGAAGACTTCATTTTTGGAATCAATTAGGGATTCCGTTTGTGGTCCCCTAATGAGGACCTTTGCGGCAGACTGATGGTGGTAAATACATTGATTTTCTTACTGTGGAATATTAGTGTCGTCGAGGGAAAAACCTTGTCGTCTTGAACTGCTGGACAAATTCAACCTTGCAAGTCTCAGAAGATTACGACTGGAATTGGAATATACCATGGATATTTATGTGGTAACTTATGCGCTAGCATTTTTGAGTCTTCGCGGTAAGTACTATCCCGTTGAACTGCAACGCTTCTGCCAACACTGACAATACGAACTTAAGTTTATAATTTAAATATTGTGTGTGATTTTATCTGTAATTTTGTTTTGGCATACCAAATTCTTGAACCAAACCATTGAGAGCCTTAAAAAAAACTGTTTTGTTATATAAAATTTAATCACTTGTGGCACAAGGTCCATTTATTTGTGTTTGGAAAGGTATTTCTGACCTGTGCCGTCTACGAGAACCATCATAACATACATAGAGTGGTCTCTACATGACCACGTTGGCCTTTAACCCCATTTTGTCAATCTCCATAATAAAACACTTCTGCACTAAAATGCATGACAACTAAGTTTCCAATGGTCCAGGACTCTACGGTATGCGCAGAATGACCTATGGTGACCCATATGCCCTTACCTCTAAGGCCCTATGTGACCTTTGACCCCATTTGTCAAAAACTATATTTACTAAAAAAATCACTTGTGGGCTGGTGGGTAGTCCGGCTATGTGTTTGCCGTCCTTACACACGGATATGAAATTTTTGGTTGTGATGGTAGAGCTCCACGGTACTAGGTTTGTGGTCACGATTTGGAGGGGTCATTGGGGGTCAAAGGTCATTCATGGTCATGAAATGATGGTGTTGTTGAAATCAAATAAAACGTATAACAAGTAAGAAAATATTACACATTGTTAGGTAAAAGATAATAGCTTTAAAAGGTGAATTAAAGACCCAAGATTATAAAGTCTACAAAGTCTTTTCAAATGGGTTTTCTGACATCGTTTTTCTCCCGACTTTCGAGATCGGACCCAGGCACAGCCAATATTGTTTATATTTAACCATTCAACTGCTATAGGCCCCCTATGCTGTATCTTATTGTTACAAATGTAACTCCAGTGGTGTCAAGGGTAGGCCCTACAAGATAATGAAAGCCTGTTTAAATGATTTGGCTTTTGCTTTTGAATATTCTCCATCCTTGACTAATTAAATGTATAAGTGTTATAACTGATTTTAGTGCCTGTTGTGGACTTTGGTTCCCACTGAATTCCCTAAACGGGGCTGTCATACGGCGGAGCCCCGTCACATTTTTTCGGGAAAGCTTATTTTAAAGAGCTCTATCTCATGATTGCAGTTCATATGTTTTGTAGATGGCTCCGTTTTCAAGTTATGATCCTTAAAGTTGACTTTTACTTCAGACAATTTTTCATTCATTAGTTTTTTTGTGAATTCCAATTGGTCTGCTAGTGCAGGGTTATGTTAATGCATGGACGCGTGGTAAATATATTTTAAGACTTGGGAACTTTGTGAAGTTGATGAATAACAAGCACGGGGTTAGATTTGCCAGCAGTTGTAATTATGGAGCTATATACAGTTATAGTTATAGCTAGTTTTAATCTACATAATGGTAGAGATATATTATAAAGTGCCAGGATTGATCAATGACTTTGGATGGCAACCGGTAGCGTGATAGCTGATGAATGTCTGCCTGTGTCTTTTAAGCCAGAAGAGTTAGTTTGGAATCATTTAGGATTCCAGGTTGTGGTCCTAAATGAGGACAGTTTGCGGCAGATGATGGTGGTATAATAATACCTGGATTTTTATGTGGAATATTAGTGTAGTCGAGGGAAACTTGTCGTCGAACTTCGGACAAAATCACCTTCAAGTCTCAGAAGAATTCGATTGGAATTGGAAACTATACCATGGATATTTATGGGAACTTATGCGCTGTCATATTGGAGTCTTCGCCGTGAAGGACATATCACCGGTTGCAACTGCAAACGCTTCTTGCAAAAACACTGGACAATATTGAACTTTAAGTATTATAATTTTAAATATGGGTGTGCTTTTATCGTAATTTTTTTGACATCCAAATTCTTGAACCCCCCCCCCCAAACAAATTGAAGAGCATAAACTGTTTTATTAATAAAATTTAGATCACTGTGCACAAGGGCTCATTTATTTGGTTGAAAGGTATTTCTGACCTTTGACGTCTACGAGAACATCATAACAATACTAGATGTGGTCTCTAATGACCACGATGGCCTTTGACCCCATTTTGTCAATCTACAGAATAAAAAACACTTCTGAAACAAAATGCTATGACAAACTAAAGTTTCCACATGGTCCAGGACTCTTAATGGTATGCGCAAGAATGACCTATGGTGACCCATGTGCCCTTTTACCTCTAATGGGACCCTATGTTGACCTTTGACCCCATTTGGTCAAAATCTATATACTAAAAAAATAAATTTGTGGGCTTGTGGTAGTCAGGCATGTGTGTCGACGTCCTTTTGACCAGGATATGAATTGGTGTGATGTAGAGCTCCAACGTTACGAGGTTGGGGTCACGCTTTGGAGGGTTCATTTTGGGGTCAAAGGTCATTCAGGGGTTGGAAAAAGATGGTGTTGTTGAGATAAAACGTATAACAAGTTAGAAAATATTTAACACATTGTTAGGTTAAAAAGATTAATAGTCTTGACAAAGTGAATTAAAGACACAAGATTTTATAAAGTCTACAAAGCCTGTTCAAATGGTTTTGACATAGTTTGTTCTCCCGACGTTCGGGAAATGGACCACACAGCAATATATATTTAACATTAACTGCTATAGGCTATGCTGTCTCTTAGTGTTAATCAAATTAACTCCAGGGTGAAATAGGGATAGGACTTACAAGATAATGAACTGTTATGATTTGCGGTTTGATTTTGAATATTGCTCCATCATTGCTCATTAAGCAAAAAGTGTTATAATGATTTAGTCCTGGTGTGGACTTTTGTTCCCAATGACAGTTCCCTAAACGGGCGTCAGCGGCGGAGCCTGTTCAATTTTTTTCGGGGAAAGCTTATTTTTAAAGATATTTATACTCATGATGCAGTTCATATGTTGTAGATGGCGCCGTTTTCAAGTTATGAGACTTTTAAAGTTGACTTTTACGTCGACTTTTCTTTCATTATTTTTTTAAATGATCCATTGGATTAGTTCCTACTGACAGATCCTTAAATGGGGGGCCTGTCAGACGGAGGCGGAACCATGTCAATTTTTTTTTTAGGAAAGCTTTATTCAAAGACTCTTTCTACGATGAAGTTATAACTATATAGGGGGCTCCGTTTTCGTACGAACCTTTTCAAGT
This sequence comes from Ophioderma brevispina, assembly GCA_023653785.1. Taxonomy (NCBI): domain Eukaryota; kingdom Metazoa; phylum Echinodermata; class Ophiuroidea; order Amphilepidida; family Ophiodermatidae; genus Ophioderma; species Ophioderma brevispina. The sequence goes on along the minus strand of JAMKCH010011268.1, from coordinate 46,294 downwards.
CTTCAACCTTTCATTCTCTTTAAGAAAAATCCAAATGGAAATAAGTTCCTACTGACAGTCCTTAAATGTGGAAGCTTTCAATTGTGATCTTAAAGACAGAATTCCATTGGCTGTCACTCTTGAGGGACTCTAGGTATTACACTTAAATGATCATAAATAAAAAAAAAAATCCTGATTCTAATAACATCTACTCCTGATTCCAAGATCAAATCTCGCTGATTCCAAAATCTTCAGTGTTGGCAGCGCAAAGGTTCATTCAGGGGTCGTAGGGATAACTTGGCCGTGGCTTAGACGCTAGGGATAGACGTTTGGTAGGTGATAGCGTTCGCCGCAACGAGTTTTGTGTCATGTTTGCATGGGTCATTTTTGGGTCAAAGTAATCCAGGGGTCGTTATCGAGTAACCGTGGCCCGTGCTTTGATACATGGATATGAGTTTTGGTATGTGGTGGTAGAGTTTCGCGTACGAGTTTTTTTGTGGTCAACGTTTTCGAGGGGTCATTTTGGGGTCAAAATCATCAGTGGCTGTTTTCGGGTAGCTGGTCGTGCTTTGACGTATGGAACAAGCTTTTGGTTATGGTGGTTAGAGTTTCACCGAACGAGTTTTGTGGTCACGTTTTACGAGGGGTCATTTTGGGGTCAAAGGTAATTCTGGGGTCATTATTGGATACGTGCTTGATTTGACGGATGGATAGGAGTTTTGGTAGGGTCGGTAGAGTTTTGACCGTACCACTTTTGTTGGTCAAGTTTTTCGGAGGGTTATTTGGGGGTCCAAACAGGGGCTGCAAAGTGCGTGGAGCTGGGAGCGGCGGCACAGGAAATGAGAGCTCAAATTGGAGAAAGAAATGAGACAAAGGGTTACAAAAATAGAGAGAAGGAAATTAGGAAAAAGGAAAGAGGAAGGAAAACTGGAAGACAGGAACAAAGAGGCAAAATAAGGCAAAGGAAAAATTAAAACATGATGCGAGAAAAGATCAAAAATGGGGCATTTGGGCAGGTGAGTGAGAGGAAGAAAAACCCAGGGGAAAGTGAGGAGGAAAAGAAACCCTAGGAGAAATGTGATGGAAAGAAAACCCTTGGGGGAAATATGAGGAAAAAGGAAATCCAGGAAAAATGTGAGGAAAGAAGCTTAAAGGAAATGTGAGTGAAAGAAACCTAGTAGCGAATGTGGGAAAAGTTTTAGACGTATGAAACCTGGATCAAATGCAAGGAAAAAACAATAGCCAAAAATGTGACGGAAAAAGGAAACCTAGGAAAAATTAAAGGAAGAAACCAGGGGAAAATGTAGGAAAAGAAATCTAGGGGAAAGGTGAGGAAAATAAAATCCAGGGAAATTATAGAAAAGAAACCTAGGATAATAAATGTGAGGAAAAGAAACCTAGGAGAAATTTGAGGAAAAGAAAGGAAAGTGGTGTAAATAATGTAAAAACTGAGTTTGAGGAGATTTAAAACAGAAAATGGATTTGGCATGATATGGGGAAAAATTTGGAAGGCTTATAAGTGCTCAGATAAGTTCGTACAGGTGAGGAGACTAGTGCTGATAATGCGGAAAAAAATAAAGAGGAATAGGGACTTGAGATTTAGAAACCAGGAAAGTCATGTGAAGAATTCAAATGGTTTAAACAATGAATTGTGGAAGCCAAAAGTTAGAAACACATACATTTTTCAATTTGGAAAGATTTTTTAACGAAGGATTTGGAAAGAATTAAATGTACCCAAAATTTTAACGGAACTTTGAAGCTAAACACTTAGACAAGGTAGCAGGCACTTCAAGGGGACATTAAGGGATTGAGGTCACAGTCTCTGGATGGTCCATCTTTTGAGGGGATCAAGGAGGTGGTAGAGGCCAAATCTTCAAAAAAGGTCATCTGAAGGTCTTGAACCGCTCTCCCTTGGGAGAGGTGGCCCCCCCCCCCTACAGTGGCGTCGTAAATCTTTTTGACATTGGGGGCGGGGTGGTGGTTGATCAAAAATTTATGAATGAAATAGTCAGGTGAACCTTCATTGTGACCGTAAAGTTGAGTATGGGACACAATTTTTGCCTAAAAATGATAAGATTATCTTTTTTTTTTTGTTTTTTTTTGGGTGTGTAGAATAAGAATTGCCGGGTGCCACCTGGTGATCCTTTGAGAATCCAGATGGCGTCGCCAGGAATGAATTTATCTATTCAAACCCTATATTATCGAACACGATGGGAGTGAATAGAGATTACCTATAGGATCCAATGAACAGTGTATGCACTTGTAACATTAAGTCCTACTCCAAAATTCAAAATGGAAGCAAATCCAATAATTATAAAAGATGCCATATAACAGCAAATACCTGCGAGAAAATAGACGAGAAGTACTTAGGTTATTGCTAGACCACAATTAATGTATTTCTGGATCTTTTGCACATGGTAACATGGAACCCGCCAAAAAAATCAATTTATGCCGACCCATTCGTGGATTTCACAAAAATGCTCAAGGATGCCCAGGTGTTGGCACCCGGCAGATTTTATTCTACACACCCTTAACTTCATTTTCAGCAGAAAATGGGTCCATACTCAATGTTGTGAAGGTCAGGGCATAAGTTGGACCATGGCTAACTGACTAAAACGGGGTGTTTGCTGAAAAGATCCTTTACTAGCACTGCGCGCGAAGCGCGCTGGAAATTTGGCATTTAGAAGCTAAAATTCCTAAATTGTAATTGTAATTAGAACCAAAATGCGAGGAGCTTGCGGAAATTTACCAATTTTCAACCGATTAGGTAAAATATGAGGTATTTTGGCCAAAAACACACGAACTGGCACAACTTGGGGGGGGGGTATGATCGTATTGACATTTCCCCCCTTCATCAAAATATTGGGGGATAGATCCCCCCATCCCCCCGGGGGATTACGCCTATGGTGGCCTAGCGGTTAGGGTTGATGCCTGTGGCGCAAATTTACCACAAAAAAATCCCGGGTTATCAAATCCAGGTGTCGCAAACAACAGCTGATAGCCAATCCAGGACCGCCTAGTAAATACTATTAAGAAACCACCGGTCCAGAACTCTTATGGTATCACAAATGCCCCTTATGGCCCATATGCCCTTTTGACCATCAAGACCCTACTTGACCTTTGACCCCAACATATCAAAACATTCTTCCAGTTACGTTGTATAGCCACCAAACTTGCTCAAGATAACCACTGGCCAAGACCCAGGGGCTATATGTCAATTGACCGGTAATGGACCCTACATGACTTGGACCCACAAATACGCATTCCATAACCATCCCAATTGATGGGTTACTGAATCATTGATGCACTCGTTTCTCCCTTGCCTATGGGAATTTACACACATTATTAAACCCCCCTTTGGGTTTGGGAGAATGGTCAATATGATGATGCCTTTGTCAACTTAATGTTACATTTTCCTCTGATTATTTTCAACTACGGATTAATCAATGACTATTATTAAACCAATGTTCCAAATGATATGACAAATCCAAACACAGTTCATCCTGTTGCAGAAGAAAAAAATACGATCTTCCCATTGTTTCTGATATTGGTAAGAAGTTTAGTCCCTTTAATTCAGTTGGCATAACTTGTATCTCTACCTGGATTAGAGTAGTAGTGTTGAAAACCATTACATATCAGATTAATTGGGTAAAATTTTGTGGACCTCTTTGCTGGATCAATAAATGAGATTATGGCTTATCATGCTCAATTTAAAACAGCAGCAGGGTCATCATTAAATTTTTTTCAATTTCACCAAGTAGTAGAGGCGTAAATGACACATGTCCTATATAACCTTTAAAACAATTCTAATAACAGGACGCTTGTTTTCCGGTAGGAGGCCTATTATATTACTTATTACCAAAAATATTTGTCCCGCCTTCTATTTGCTGCGTTTGTGTCAGATTATTATTCAAGGTCAAAGGTCAATGACCTTTAGAAGGCATGTGATGGGTCATCATTGCTCAGCCAATTGGCCCTATAAGCCACAGGTGATGTCTATACCCATGTTTTGGGGGTCAATAAAAACAATAAACATAATTTTTAGGCTTACAAATGCAAAATGAAGCCATCATTTGCTTTCACAGCATGAAAGCACTTTTAATCCGAATGTTTTAGTTTTTTCTCAACGCAAATTAGCCAATTCGCCCAGGCCCTTACCAATATTTAACCACAATATTTGGACCTTAATAAATATAATAATTAAAACAGGCTACAATATTATTGTCAAATCAGTGAATAGTGTTCTTGGGCAGATCCTCGAACTGGTGAAGTCCTTGGTGATTTAATAGCGTTGATACTAGTGATAGACCTTTTTGCATAAATATTCCATTTGGGCCTATCAAAAACCCCATACCACTGCTAAATGAGCCAACTCCTGAAATATCGTGACAATGACAACCGCACCAAATATCACAGACCCCATCAAGCGGCTCTGTGATTCTCTCTTTCCTCCGCAATGGCGAATACAAATGCGTGAGAGCCATAAGGAAGGAAGTAGGTATCATATCAAAGTGTAAATGCCTCTCCATCTGAGAGGGAATACACTGTACTAGTGCTCGCTTCCTGTCCACAACCTGATGTTGCACAGAATACGCACTGGCAATGGCTTATCGGTGGCGAATAAGGGTGCAGAAATTAAGCAAACCGACAACCTGTCCACGCCCCACCCATAGTCGCTAATGCTCCGGGTCAAGAATGCGAGGTCGATCATCCAAGAAGGATTGGACGGCGACAACCCTATCCGCTTGACTAACACCTGCAACCAAATATACGTGTTGGAAGGTTTAAGTAGACCTCCAACCGACCTTGGTCCAAATATCGGGGATAAGGCTTCTTTATTGAATGCCCAGGAGGAAGCTTGAGCTCAAACATCATATGCCCTAACCAAGAGGTGTCAGTCAACCAATCATGGTGTTTTTGTATGCGTTACAGATGACTGAGGAAATCCATCGGCTCACTGTGTCCTTAGCTGCAGGCTTCTCTGAGCTGGTCTGCAGCCCCAGTCCTTGCAAAATATGGGAGACCGTGGCAGAAAACACCAAGTTTCGGGTAAAGATAGAGTCTGGATTCTTGTCCAAAAGCCTGCATGTGGAAGAATACAGACCTTCTTATGCTCAAAGCAGTGGTGAGCCTCGTCCGTAGACAAGACATGTATATCCGAACTCCCCTATGGCCACAAGCCCACAGCCACACGCACACTCCAAGCCACTAGAAACTACTTTCGGTTGGGTTTCAAAAACGATTTCCACACCAAAGAAATGCAAGACCAATGGCAAATCCCACTCCTGCACAAGGCTACGACCCGGGGACGATCCGTAAACATATACCCTTCACCATATTGGACAAGAGGGGACTGAAATAAACCGTCATGCCAAACCGAGCTCTTACGTGTCTTGCCTGTGGCTGTTCGGTAAAATGAAATCTGGGACATGTCTAACCTCTACGGCACACCATGCATGTTAATCCTATATGATGCTCTATGATTTTGCCTGAACGTGAGCATGGCAGCCTTTTCAGAAAGTCCCTCCTCAGTGTACCGAAATGCACCATCCGGTTCGGTGCGTGGGTGGTCCCCTCCGTTTGGAAGATTGATCTGTTCCCTTACAAGCCGTCTAGCGTACTGGGAAACCACAGCTACCGTGTCCATAATGGGCTACCAGCATGACCAGGCAGTCTCGAGACCGAGCCACTCGAGGACTTTTGGAATCATGGCAACCTGAAGAAGCGATGATCCAGCATAGGCTATCAATCCGGACCGGTCCGCTGCAATGGCGTCCCGTTTGACTCCGGGGATCCGGGTTCCAAGAGTAGGCCCCTAATATGCCACAATCTGACGATTTATGACTGAGGCGACAATCCACGTGTGGTACGTTCCCCATCTAGAATATTTTGTGCGGCAAACTGTAAAGTAGAGCGGCCACTCCACCGACGGCCCTCTGACTTTTGGCTGTGTCTGGGATTATGAAACCATTCGCTGAAGACTGTCCGCAAACCCTTGTCCACTCCCGAAACCAGATGGGATCAGCCCAATGGCCCAATCTCGGCACCACCCGGATAGCCGAAGAATCTCCCTACATAGGCTGAGACTGATTAACACCCTCTTCCTTTTTTTTATATGTCACCCCTGTCAATATTGTCGCAGCAGACAATTACCTTCCCTGACCACGGGGCCAGTCCGCATGCCCAGAAAGACAGCGAAGAACTCGAGTACGGTTATGTGGTAACGAGCCACGGAGGCTGGTCAGCGGGCCTTCCCCTCGAATAATAGTGAGCCCCCCCACTTAAACGCATCCATCGTCAGGGTGTTTAAACACATCCGTCGTCTGGGTGTTTAAACGCATCCGTCGTGAGGGTGTTTAAACGCATCCATTGTCAGGTGTTTGATGGGTCACAGGCAGGCTGAATGGGACTCCTTGCCTCACTATGAGTGCAAGTCCCCATTGAAGGTCTGAGGTACCGTTCGTCCTTCCTGGGGGAGGAAGATGGGTGTTTGTGTCCACAGCCAAGGAAGTTTTTTCATCGCCAGCTAAAACCCAAAGTTGAAACATAATGGCTGCATCTCATCTTGGGACCATCAATTGCTTTCATTTTATGCAAAATATCTGTCCACGCCACCTTACCTTTGGAGGTTTGACAGGCCTCAGTTTTGGAGGAAGGTAATGGTTGCCACCATTATAATATTTTTTTTCACTCCTTTCAAAAAATCTTCTTTATTCACTTAATACCTCCTGTGTAAGTTACAAAACTTGATTTTCCTTTATAATCACCCCAAAAAACCTAGCAAAATCACACATCCTGTATTTTAACTCAAAATAGAAATTGGCTTTTTCGCAACCAGCGGAGAAATCAAGTTTCCATGAGTTTTACTTCATTAAACATTACTATGACTCAAATAGGACTGTTGGAACGTTTTTGATATATCAATGGAAAGAGGAGACTTTACCAATCCACCTGTGCCAAAAATCAAACGGGTCAGAGGCTTTGTAACTAAGAAATCCAAGGAGATCTAACCACCCCTTTAAAAGGTTGAGAGGGACGAAGTTTAAAGTACAATTTCATGCTAGATTAGTTGCATACAATGTTTAACATCAAGGAGAGTGCATTTGATCGTTTTTCCTATATGCTAATTTGGTTTGTTGACCCCAAAACCTGGGTATAGACACTCTGGTGCGTTTTAGACCAATGGTTTTATGAGTTATGATCTCACGATATGCCGTTAAGGTCATTGACCTTGACCTTGAATATCTGACCAACGCATCCTGCCAGAGCCGCAACATTTTTTTTCATAATAATTCACCTATGCCCTACATAATATACAAAAATTCCTTTTATTAGAATTTTCAAGGTTTGAATTGCATTTGGGCCTCTACTAAGATATTAAGATAGGGTTGCCACTAAAAACCACGTGGTCATTTTCCGTGGTAAGGTGTCAACTATACACCTAACCCCAAATAGTGGTCAAATTTTGACCACGAAAAACTCCGAAATATGTGGTCAATTTTTTGACCCTATCGGATTAGGTGCATAGTTGACACCTTAACACTTAAGTGACCAAGGGGGGGTGGGGGTTCCTAGGGACCCCCAAAATTTGTTTTCGCGCCTGGCCGCTTTACGCGTGCGCTTTTTTGGCCGCAATTTTTTGTAATTGTCTGACTTTTACATGGCGCTTCTTTTCATACCAAAATAATTACAATCGGGCCAAGCCGTTAATGATATAATTAGTGGGGGTCCCATGGACCCCCCCCCCCCCTTGGGCACTAACGACGTCCTTTGATAATATTTTTTAAAAATAAGATCAGAACCGAGAACCAAAGCAATTTTTTTTGCTGATATAAGTTCACACATACATGTAAGTAACAATTATTAGTACCATTAAAATAATAACCCTTATGTGCTGAAAACAAACAATTTCATCATGTCGTTGTCCAAACCGTTACTGTACAAACAGATGTTGGGGCGAGTCCGGACTCATGAGTCCAAAGCGTCCGAGTCCATCAGCGGTTGAGTCCGAGTCCGGTCTAGTCCGCGTGCCTGAGTCCGAGTCCGGCAGGTCTGAGTCCTGAGTCCATGGGACCCGAGTCCGAGTCTGAGTCCGAGTCCGGCAGGTCTGAGTCCGAGTCCGAGTCCTTGATGTTTGAGTCCGAGTCCAAGTACAGAGAATGTGGGCTTGAACTAATTCAGACACACCTAAAATAGTGGCAATTTACACAACATAGTGGGGGATTGAAATGCTTGGACGGAGTTTAATGCACACCTCACATGTAAGTGCAACAAGCAACACAGATGATTACTTTGACAAATTACGTACGCAGCTAGAAACGAGGTGCACAACATTCCTCCTCCTGGCTCATGGCAGACTCATGCTGCTTGTGTTCGTGCCTTTTCAAACAATAATCAGACTGTGTACTTTTTTCAAATAACATTTAATTTATGGTCATATGTTAGTTGAATCACGAGTTAACATGTACTGAACGTGAATTGAACTATGAGTATGATGTTTTCAGTTCAGTTCACCACCTTAAACTATTTTCCCCCAAAATACTGGTAATTAATTTAAAATTAAAAAAAGAAAAAACCTAAAAAATTAAAAAAAAAAAAAAAAATTTTTTATTTCAAAAACTTTAATTTAAATATAGACATAAAGAAAATCTCTTTCAATTTCATCAGGGCCTTTTTTGAAAATTCAAGATCTACATACTCTAATAACTCTAGTTCCTGTTAACCTATGTTCGGCTTATATAACGTGCGTCCCAATAATTGGGCAATTACGTTAGGATTTTTGGTTCACACAAATAAATATTACGTACGAATCTAGATACTCTCTATGTAGAGTTCCTACTATATTTAAGTGTTGTGTTGGGGTGTAGTATGCCACCCTGGCAAAGAATTGAGCTGTGTTTGGTCTACAGTTATTCAGGTTCACCCTCTTTTATGCAACTACATGTCTTTTTGTGAATTTGTGAGGATGGCTAGACTTTACACACTGAAGGATTTTAAGCTGTACTTTGAATGAAAACTGCTAGGGAGATAGGGAGATACAACCTGATGATGATGACCAACACTGAGATGATGAAACAAACTGATGATGATGACCACACGGATGATGAGGAGAGACTGACGATGACGATATGATGATTACAACGACAATGAGAAATCATACATTCCTTATGTGGATTGTAAATTAGGCCAAAATGTATTTTTCAAATTTTAAACCCTCAGCTTAGAAATAAAAATAATCACAACAGCTATCTGAAGACTTGAAGAGATCAAGTGAAAAAGAAAATACTATCGAATATGAAACAAAAAATTACTTTTGCAATAATTTGAAATTGATATAAAAAAACTGTTTTGTGCAAATTAAAAATAAAAGCATGTTTGTGTGTAGAGGGTTTGAGTGAGTAACAATTTCAACTTCTGCAGTCTAGGCTCACACTTTTCAAGTATTTTTTTGATTCTAAAGATTAAATTTTCTACCGGACTCAGCCGGACTCCATCTTTGGAGTCCCGAAGTCCCAGGGTTAGTCCAGTCGAGTCCAGCACGTCTGAGTCCGAGTCCGAGTCCTTGATGTTCGAGTCAGAGTCCAAGTCCACTAAGCATGAGTCAGAGTCCAAGTCCACTAAGCATGAGTTCGAGTCCAAGTCCAAGTCCGGACTCGGACTCTGACTCGGACTCACCGATTGAGTCCGAGTCCGAGTCTGGGTCCATCGGGCCATGAGTCCGAGGTCCCGGCAGGTCTGAGTCCTGAGTCCATGGGAACCGAGTCTGAGGCCGAGTCCGAGTCCGGCAGGTCTGAGTCCGAGTCGGAATCCAGTGAGCGAGTCCAGTCCGGGATAGGGCCTTGAACGAATTCAGGGACACCTAAAAGTGATAATTTATTTACCAACATAGTGGGATTGAAAATGACTTGGACAGGAGTTATGCACACCTCTTGTAAGCACAACAAGCAACACAGATTGATTACTGGGCCAATTAAGCATCTAGAAACGAGGTGCACAACATTCCTCGGCTCTGCAGAACCATGCGTGCTTGTGTTCGTGGCCTTTCCAAAAAATAATCAGCCTGTAGTTACTTTTTTCAAAAAATTTATTGATGGTCATGTCGTTGGATCACTAGTTAAATGGACCTGACGTGACTTGCCTATGAGTATGATGTATTCAGTCACACATTAAAACTATTTTCCCCAAAATACTGTAATTATATTTTTAAAATTCATGAGAAAGAGACATTTCTAAATTCCATGAATCTATTTTATAAAAACATTTAAATTTAAATATGACATCAGAATCTCTTCATTTCAGGCATTTTTTGAAAATTAAAGTATCGACAGAACTCTAGTTTCATGTTAACCTATGTGCGGCTTATATAACTTGCGTCCCATAATTGGGCAATTACGTGAGTATATTTTAACATACAAATATATAGTAAGAATCTAGATCGCTCTAGTTAGTTCATAATTATTTAAGTTGGGCGGGTGTAGTAGGCCACCCATGGCATAATTGAGCCTGTTGTTTAGGTTGGATGGACAGTTATTCAGGTTCACCCTCGGTTATGCAAAAATTAAGCTGTGTGAAGTTTGTGGGGCTGGCTAGATTTACACTGAAGGATTTGAAGCTGTACTTTGAATGAAAAATGCTAGGGAGTTAGGGATGATGGCAACACTGATGATGATGACAACACTGAGATGATGACAACACTGATGATGATGACAAACTGATGATGATGACAACAATGACGATGAAGATGATGATGATGGACAACGACAATGAGAAATCATACATTCCTTATGTGGATGTTGTAAATTAGCCAAAATGTATTTTTAAATTTTAACCCTTAGCTTAGAATAAATATAAATAATCACAACAGCTAATCTGAAGACTGCCTGGTGAGAAGATAAAAAAAGTGAAAAGAAAAATACTTCTGATATGAAACACAAAATTACTTTTTGAAATAACTGTGACATGATTATAAAAAAAACGGTTTGCTGCAATAATTAAAAAATAAAAGCATGTTGGGCTGAGCGGTTGTGAAAGTCACATTTCCATGCAGGCTAGTCACACATTTTCAATTATTTTTGATTCTAAGTTTAAATTTTCTTACCGGACTCACCCGGACTCATCTTTGAGTCAGAGTCCACAGTGGTTGAGTCCAAGGTCCGAGTCCAGCAGGGTCGGATCCGAGTCCATGGGGCCTTAGTCCGAGTCCATAGGGGCCTGAGTCAGAGTCAGAGTCCGAGTCCACCTAAGCTGAGTCCGAGTCGGAGTCCCAAGTCCCGGACTGGACTCGGACTCACCGATTGAGTCCTAGTCCGAGTCCGGACTCGCTCCAACCTGGTACAAACTCTATGGGAAAGATCGTGTATTTTTGCAACACCGTAAAAATACAGGATTCCCTAAACGCTGGTTTTGGGTTAAATATAAGTAATTTTTTTCTTTTTAAAATTTCCCTTTTAATTAGCATAAAATAAGTTTTTTTAAAATGTTTTGATGTAAGCACAGGCTCATTTGAATTTTTCCGTCTTTTTGCCCCAATTTTCGGCGTGTTTTGAAAACAATGTTTTTGCCCCTAATTTTGCACCCAAAATACAAATTCAGTTTTTTATTGCTGATTGGGGTTGGTCTTATGACCCTTTCACATGTTGTCACATAAATTTTCGTGCAAAAATTCCCTCGGGAAAGTGGTTCCTTAGGGGGGGGGGTCCCATGGAACCCCCCCTTGTGCCCAACGGTGTGAAAACCCCTTGTCCTTAGTGTTAACACTGAAATGACCCACTTTGTTTTTAGTGTGTGTGTGCAAGATCCTTTCATGTGTAACGTCATAGAACAGACATTTAGGCAATATCAGATATTTTATCAGCAATTCCATGATCTGGACTACTTTATTTATGACATATTTTAAATCACAATTGTGTACATATTGTTTTATATTTACTATGTCAGTTTCACAATAAAGTACTGTTTACATTGATGATGCGAATGAAACTCTCACTATCATTACTTTATCATGCTATCCTCGTTATCGTACAGTAACGAAATATCTTGCTTTACTATTACTGTGAAAACCCCATTGCAATGGAGGAAAAAGAGGTGTGCCGACAAAGCTGGTCCGTATCTTGCTTATTTTCATCGATTTCTTTTATTTTTTCAACACTTTGAATTCATAGATTAGATTTGCTTTATTAAAACAACAACATTTTTTTTATTTTTTGCTTTTTTTAAGTTTTTTATTTTTTTCTTTTTTAGTGTTTACCATTTTTTTCTTTGATTCACGATAGTAATTTACCTATGTAAAGATTAATTCCTTTTTTACCTGGATAACTAAGCATTTTAAATTTCAAAGAAATATAAAAAAAATCGTATATGTAAATATTCTGTTCTGGTGCTATCCGCAAGAGGGGAAGGAACACGCTTTTCGAACCTAATGACCTTTAATGATATCTATCGCTCCCCTCTGCTAACCCTGGGGCTTGGTGGGAGCGTCCGTGATGCTTGGTCGCCGGTTAGAATCCGAATCAGCGTTTGATGTCCGAGTCGCGAGTCCTATCGCATCGTGGCCTGAGTCTCGCGTGCCGCTCGGCGTCGAGTCCTGATTCCCATGGGACCCCCCGAGTCCCGACTCTAGTTCCGAAGTCCCGGCAGTCTGAGTTCACGAGTCCGAGTCCAGTGAGTCCGAGTCCATTCCAGGGAATATGGGGCTTGAACTAAATCAGACACCTAAATAGTGCTAAGTTAAACAACATAGTGGGATTGAAATGACTTTTACAGGATTTATGGCACACCTCATTGTAATGTGCACAATCCACACAGATGATTACTTTTGACGGCAATTACGCATCTAGAACGGGTGCACAACAGTCTGCCTGGCTCATGCAGACCATGCTTTCTTGTTGTTCGGTGGCCCTGTCCAACAGTAATCAGACTGTAGTTTACTTTTTTCAATAACATTTATTTATGGTCATGTTAGTTGATTCACTCTAGTTAAAAAATGTCCCCTGAAAATACACCGTGATCTGACTATGATTATTATTTATTCCAGTTAACCACATTAAAACTATTTTCCCTCCTTCTCCCTCCTCTCCAAAATCTGTAATTATATTTTAAAATCATGAGAAAGAGACATTTCTAAATTCATGAAATCTATTTTATTTCAAAACATTTAAATTTAAATATAGACATCAGAAATCTCTTTCAATTCTCCTGATTCAGGCCCTATCAGTTTTGAACATTCAAGTATCTACAGAACTCGGTTTCATGTTAACCTATGTTGCGGCCTAATTATATATAACGAGATTGCGTGTCACATAATTGTGGGTTCAAATTAGTGAGTAGATTTTCAACATACAAATAATATTATGTACGAAGCGAGATAGCTTCTAGTTAGTCCTTTCATACAATATTTAAGGAGGTTGTGTGGGGGTAGTAGGTTCCACCCATCGGCAAATAATGAGCTGTGTTATCATCGACAGTTACTTTTCAGTCACCCTTCACCCTCTTTATGCAAACTACTGGAGCTGTCTGAGTTTCGTGTGGGTACGAGGCTAGACTATACACTGACGGATTTTAAAGTCTCTGTAGGCTTTGTACTGAAAAACTAACTGCTAAGGGGGAGTTAGGATATGATGAACCCACTGATGATGTGACCACCCTGATTATTAAGGACAACAACCTGATGATGATCGACAACACTGATGATGATGCAACATTGCGATGACGATGATGAATGATGACACGACAATTAGAAAATCTATACATTCCTTATGTGGATGTAATTAGCCAAAATTATTTTAATTTTAAACCCTCAGGCTTAGAAAATCTAAATAATCACAAACAGCTAATCTGAAGACTGAAGAAGATAAACAGTGAAAAAGAAAAAATACTTCTGAATATGAACAAAAATTACTTTATGAAATAATGTGAAATTGATTATAAACAAACATCGTTTTGTGGGGGGCATAAATTAAAAATAAAAGCATTTTTGGGCTGTTAGAGGTTTGTGAAGTAAACATTTAATGGCAGGCTAGCTCACACTTTGTCCATTATTTTTTTTGATATTCTAAGTTTAATTTTCTTACCGACTCAGCCGCGACTCATCTTTTAGTCCGAGTCCACTAGGTGGTTGAGTCCAATCTCCGAGTCCAGCAGGTCTGAGTCGCAGTCCATGGGACCTGAGTTCGAGTCCGAGTCCATCGGGTCTGAGTCCGAGTCAGAGTCTGGCGAGTCCACTAAGCATAGAGTCCGATTCGGAGTCCTAAGTCCGGACTCGGACTCGCCAATTGAGTCCGAGTCCGAGTTCGGACTCGCTCCAACTTCTGGTACAAACTCTATGGAAATACGTTCTTTTTGCAACACCGTAAAAAATACATATCCCTAAACCTGCTGTTTTGTGTTTTAATAATAGTAATTGGTCTTCTAGAATAGATAGCAACATAAAATAATTTTTTACAAGTTTGAATGTAAGGTTCACAAGGCTCATTTAATTTTCCGTCTTTTTGTGCCGCCTTTTCGCGCGTGTTTTGAAACAATGTTTTGCCCTATTTGCACCCTAATATAACCATCTCATTTTTTTATTGTCTAGATTCATGGGTTGTCGTATGACCGCTTCACATGTGGTAATAAATTCTGCAAACATTCCGCTCGGAAGTGGGTTCCTTCCGTAGGGGGGGGGGGGTCCCATGGCACCCCCCCTTGGGGCAACCAACGTGAGTGAAACCCCTTGGTCACTTAAAGTGTTAACCACGGAATATGACCACCGGGTGTTTTTAGTGTGTGGTGTGTCAAGATCCTCTTTCAATGGTAACTCATAGAACATGACTTTTAGCAATATTCAGATTTTTACATCACGCGCAAGTATAAACTATTAGCTGGACTACTTTCTTTTATGATGACATATTTAATACACTTGTGTACATATTGTTTTATTTACGAGTCATCTTTCTACAATAAGTACTGTTACATTGATGATTGCGATGAACGCTCTACTTCATTACTTTCATATTGCTATACTCGTAATATCGTCATTAATAATATCTTTGCTTTATGTATAAATCCATTGGAATGGAAAAGATGTGGGGGCTCTTACAAAGCTGGTCGTTATCTGCTTAATTTTTCAGTCGATTTCTTATGTTTTCAACACTTGGAAGTATATAATTAGATTTTGGCTTTACCAAAAACAACAACAAAAGCTATATTCGTGATTTTAACAAGGTAAATAAGCCATCTGCAATCCTTAGCCATTTTTTTTTTTGTTCACGTAGTGAATTACCCTACGGGTAAGATAACCTTTTTTATCCTTGGAGAACTAAGGCAGTTTACAATTTCAAAAGAAATATAAAAAAAAAATATCTCTATGTAAATATTCTGTTTCTTAGCTATCCGCAAGGACGTGGCGAATGACACCTTTCGAACCTAAGACGCATATGGATATATCTATCGCATCCTCTGCTAATCCGCTTGGTGGGAGCGTCGTGATGCTGGGGGTCCCGTTCGAATCCTTGACCAAGGCGCACCATGTTGTTTTTTCATACTGTCGTGGCACTTTTGTAGAGGTTGTAGAGTTTTGCCAGTTGGCAGCGGTGCGCCTGGTGGTCGCTTTCATCATCACACACACTGCTCTCTCATCTTTTCATAAGTTATGCTGTTTCTATTATGTCTTATGTCTGAAATCTCACTGATGGATAAGCTAACCGCTATAGATCATCAAAATGGGTTTGAATGACAGAAAGAGTGCTAGATCAATTTATTTAATGGCTGTTTTTTTTTTTTGGGGGGAGCGGGAGGGGTCAGCACTTTATTCCGAAGCTGGCGTTATTCTGCCGAAGCTGCGTTATTTCCTCGAATATAGCATAGCTGTTTTCCGAATCGAGCAAGAGCTTCGTTATTCCTAAAGTGTGTTATTCCGAATTTGACAAGAACATCGTTTTTTTCCGAAGGTGTGTTATTTCGCGAATAAGTTCTGAGCTGCGTTATTCCGAAGTTGCGTTATTCCGAATCGATGAAGAGCTACGTTATTTCCGAATTGAGCAAGAAGGTGCGTTATTCGCGAATCGAACAAGAGGCTGTGTTTTCCGAATGAGCAAGAACTGTGTTATTCCGAATCCAGCAAGAACTGGGGTTTATTCGCGACTCGCACAAGAAAACTGGCGTAATTGGCTCTGATCCACAAGAACGGCGTTTATTTTCAATTCCGATCGAATTGACCATGAGTCATTGAGGATAAGAGAAAATATTCATATATATGATTAGAACTATCCGGCCTACGTGTACATTGCCCCTTTGGGGACGTCCCGCCATCTTGGAGTGCTTGGTGCCCACTTTAGAAGTTAAGGGTTAACATACTAATCGGGTACTTTACCCGAATTTATCGGAATCTCCAATCGCTGTAATTACTAAATGTATCTATTCTCTGCCGGCAAATGCGTATGCGATTCATTTTGTGCGCCCCGAACGCCAACGGCAGATAGGATCTAAGACGTCGCGCGTAATTAGATGCGCGCTATGAGATATTGAACGTCGCTCTTTCCCCTAGAACTACGCCGATTTCTAATGCTGGTCCACTTACCTTCTCCTGTAGCTCCATAGAGATGAGTACATCCATCCGTAACTCAGGCTCCCAGACAAAACGCCGATTATACACTATTTGGGGGCCCGGGGGGGGGTCTCAGTCTGCTTGGTATATTCGTATATATGCATTTGCTTTTTGTGGCGTTTTTTTTTGCCGAACAATTCAGTATATGATGTGGGGGTATGCATAAAAATATGGGTATCCACTATGCCCCTTTTGGCATGGAATATACTGAAGGGTGCACTTTCTAAGAGAAAATATGTTTTGATCCCCTTTTTATTTTATAAGTATGAGAAAATTTCAATGAAAACTCAATGAAAAATTCGTAAAATCATGAAAAATGAGTGATTTCGTTACATTTGTTATAGGAAAGGGTAGATTAATTTTTACAAGGCTGTGGTATATTGAATGAACGGGTCTTAAATTTCCCCAACATTTAGGTAGTAGAAAGTCCAATGCATTTTGAGGTCGGCACCAGGCCCACGTACTATTTTGGTGAGATAACCCCCCCCCGCCTATCTGGGCCCCAGTGACGACAATAAAAGATGGCGGAGGCGGGCAGTCTCTAAAATACTTATTCTGAAGTATAAGAACTATATTTATTCAAGAATTAATAAATAACACGATAACAGCTCATCCAGTACCACCATGGCAGCCTCTAGAGGCAAGGTTTACCCTACACAAAAGATACTTAATTTTAAATCTGGCAGATAGAAGGTTAGGGTTAGATTTTTCCAATTCAAGAATTTATCCAGGTTCATGAGATCAATATGGCTTGCTAATGTCAAATTAAATTCTTTCTTTACTCCATGGCAGATACAACCTCAAAACATGCTATATGCCTGCTGGGCATGTGCGGGGGCATGGCTCTTCGAGATGTTATCTTTTATGAACGAGAATTGTTGTTGTTGAAGATTCCCTTCTGATTAGCCTTTTTCTATATACCACATGGGGTGTTCTCCCAAGGGTCTGTACAAAAGGTCCATGGATTTTATCATGTATCTATTGGGACCGCCACTTAGTGCGTCATCACTGTCTCATGAAGGTATTCACATCAAAAATATGCTGATGACTCTCAATTTTATTTAATTATGCTTCTGCTTTACCACACTGAAGTCTCCGGACTTCATGCCTTGTGGCTGATCATTCGTTCTTCATTGGTCAACTTCCAGACGAACATCCTGCTGAATGATACCAAAACAGAAATCATTTCACTTTCATTCCAAATTCCGGTCTAACTCAACTCTACCATCCATCAACATGGTGGATCTGATATTTGCACCTCAGCCCTATTTCACAGGGATATGGTGTTTTGCTTGACGAGACTTTACTTAGACACTGAAAGACCATGTTCGCAAAATGTTTTGTCGGAAAGCTTCTCTTGGCATTCATAAGATCAGTCGTACCTGTGCAAAAACACTCACTTGTTTATTACCCAAAAATATCTTGTCCTCTCTTCAGAAGATCGCAAATTTCTGGGCTGCTCGGTCTCTTACAGGTACTCACTCATGAACATAGTTCACCCATCCTCCGCGAACTTCCACTGGTTGACCTTGTTTTACAAGAGAAGCCGTTTCCAAATTTTGTTTGCGATCCCATGCTATCCATGGTATTTGCTCCTACCACTACCTTAGTAACTCACTCTCATCTCCCTTAATCTCAAGTCCAATCTCTTCGTCTTCAATCGGTCTGCCCTCAAACATGGTCCGCATTAGAACATCCCCTTTTGGGGACAGTGGCCTTTTCATATCTTCACCTAAAGCTTTGGAATACCCTACGCCTGTTTCCATTCGCACAACTGGGTTTCAATTCGAGCAATTATACAAAACAGAAAGCCTAAAAACTTTCATTTTCACGTTGAATGTCATTGTAGTTGCTTAATTTTGTTGTTTCGCTTAAGTTCTCTTGTCTTCCTTATCTATGTAGGGCTGCACTAGAACCTGTTGGTAGTTTGCGCTTCTTATAAGTATGTTGTTTTAGTTAATTTTATTATTATTAGTTCCAAGTGTAGGAACATTAACATTAGGATTAAAGGCCTTAAAAGACCATTATTTTCTAAGAACATTTATTATAAAAGTGACAATATTTGAATTAAGACTAACTCAAGAATGCGGCATTCAGTTCTCTGCCCCACAAAGTACATCAGTATGTGCAAATATACAACATAGTAGATACTTTTATTAAACGTTCAGCATGTCCGTCATGTCAATCAACTCGCCGTACTACACCTTTTTCCCTTATCCTAATCATACTTCTGTCTTTCCCATTCTTTCTTGTCGTTTCTTGCACTTCCATTTTTTTTTTCCTCCCTTTTTCTTTCACTCTGATGCCTTTGAGTTTTTAAAATATTGCTGGAGCCTAATGAAAATGAGGTATTGAGCTTTAAATTTTGTGAACACATCTGCTGCTATACTAAAACCTTCATAAACCATATGGTTGCTAAAAATATACTTGTATCATTTTATGCTTTGATAAAAATAATTCAATTTATGTTTTTTGTTCTTACACCGACATCTTGGTCGCTGCCCTAAATTAGGAGTCCATGTGCATATCATAAGCATCTTTCATTGAGGAAATGGGTATAAAAATGTCGGAATTTAATCAAACTATCAAATATTTTCTGACTCGTCACGACTACATAATGATAGACTATCCATCACATTGTTAGTTTAATCACATGCCTTTTTCCAATACTTGTATTCGTATGGCCATGATTTTAGGAAATTGATATTTTTCATCGCGTCAGCCGCTATTTTTGAGGGCACTGATTCTGTGAGACTCTGATTCTAGACCTCACTTTCCACAATGTTCCATTTTTTGAAAGGTTTTGAAAAATAGAGTACTATATTTTAGATTTGAAAGTTGAAATAAGGCATATTATATCTTTCTCTTTGAAAGAAAAGAAACATGACATTATTTTATTGAAATCATCATAATTTCCATTTTCATCGATCAATAATTTTTAAACCCGGTTAAATTTAACGTATCAAAACCCAATATACACTTAATTAAAAACACTCTTTGGACTTGCCCTAAGCACATCTTGCACAAAAAATATGGTGATATATTTTTTTTTTTTTTTTTTTTTTAAATAATACTAAAAAATTTATTTTGGGGAAAAAACTCAACACTATTTGTTTCCTGACCTCCAAGCAACAGAAAAACACAAATAATTCGCCAAACGTATGTTCATTATAGTAGATACTGCTCTTAGTTATTGAAAGAAATTGATCGTCTGCTAATTTCGTCACTGGGATTCTTCCAAGGTAAACAGGAAATAGTGGTTTGCAATGGCAATCCTGAAATGCACAGATGGGCGTTTTTACTTTGTGGGTCAGAAGTTTATAAAAATGGAACAATACTTTTGCTTCTAACAATGAATTCCATTTGATTGGCACAATTGTGCGTTGCGTTTGGCTTGTCGCAACCAGTGTCAAAATAACAACGCTCAATATTTGGTCGTAAATCGCCATAGAGTCACAAAACAATTAGGTGACCTGACCCGGAAGTCCAAGAGGGCCTATATTTTCGACCAATCATAGGCCTGTCGCCATCTGCTAGTTTTTTTGAATGTATCCTTTCAGCAGCAAGGTATCAAAGGGAATTTGACGACTTTATGGTATCGCCCGTCCGCTTTTTTTGACTGAATAAAGCATAAGGCTTGGATAACCTTACAAGCTTATACCACCACAGCTGGTCCGAAGTACGATGGTCTTTGCAATATTCTATATCTAATACATGAACTCAGCTGAAACTACGCACTCCGATGGAAATATTACGACAAACGCTACATTCTTTAACAACAACAAACGGTAACTTTAGGTATCAGATAGTGATGTCATTCTATTCTCGAAAATCTATTTTGGCTAGTGACGATCTTGTAGCCGCATCTTTTTGTCTGTACAGGAACGCGTGTGAGGGAGAGACAATATGGGTTACTCCTAAAACACGTGCGCGATTTGCACTGCGCCTAACAGCGTTTCTAAGCGCGTTTTGGTATCAAGGATCGCTGACGGATCTATTTTATAACTTTCTGTATTTCTAGGTGGACCATCTATATATGAGGTGGACACACTGTAGTAGTTTCACACCACTAAATACTGGTCCAATTCGTTCCTGTACAAACTGGTCGAGATGAAAACTCATTTTCTCCTCAATGAAACAACTCAGACCTTAAAGCTAACCATTCTGGCTTGAGAATCGTCTCATAGCTTCTCCTACCCACGCCAATAATCATGAAATTAGGGTAGTTATGTATATTCCCTAAAATCACCTAACCCCCACTTTTACCTCGCACATTTTTCAAATTTGGGGCGCAATAATCCTCACATTCAGTGATTTCATCGGGGCGGCCATCCAACCAGCCTTAACAGGCCGAAAGCTTTCTGCCACACCACAACTCTTAAGTCTGGCGGCCACTTTCAGGTAAGTACTAAGGCAGTCGGCCGCTCTGGACTTAGTTCATTTTTGAAGTGCGCTAGCGGTACGTGACATTTCATCAGCATTTCACAACCTCAAACGTTCGCTTAGTATAGCTAGGGGGATTTTCAGCGGACCAATGAAGTGATTCGCGGCTAAAGGAAAAATCTCCCTGCCGTGGCCGGCTTACTGACTTTTCACCCAGATTTGGGTTAATAATCTAAGCGATTACGCGCGACCAAGGAAGCGGGGTCCGCGCTGACTTTGGACTTAGTTCATTTTTGAAAGTCACATGCGTGTGCCCCTATCGTGACTTGTCAATCCAAAGACTTAGGGCGACGTCCCGCTGAACAGGCAGGTTTCCGCTCTGGACTTAGTTTTTTTTTTTTTCGAACTCTGGACTTAGTTCATTTTTGAATGTCTGAGAGACCTCCCACCTATAGTTAAACGTTCTGGTCGCGGCCATTTTTCTATGCCTTAGAGCAACTCCAGAGCGGAACGCTTCCTTGTTCAGCGTGAAGTGCCGTGGTCCTTCTTTTGAAAAGGTTCGCTGCCGGGTGAGCCGGCTAGTTTGCATCGTACGGTATTCGTCACCACTTCTGCCGTGCCCTAATCACCCTGAGCTTACTAAAAAAATGTTGGCCACCTGCCGGTTTCCCAAACCACTTAAAATAGGGTTGTGAAGGAAAAAACATCATGTATTAAAGAGTGCCGGGCCTGCCCGGCTTCTGATCGCAGACCCACAACGGTCGTATGTGGTTTTCAGTTATGACGCGGTAAAATGAAGGTGCCATTTGGCGCCCAACTGCCGGGGACCAGAACTATACTTAGCGGAGTATATCCGTGTTTTGCCGGACTGCCGGCGTGGTTTTGTCTGAGTCGCTAGAGTGGTTTTGCTCCAACATTTTGAGGGTCCGGCAGACGGGGCGTTTTCCACTAGTAGTGGATTTTACTGAGAGCGGCTCTCCACTGGAGAGAGCTAGAAATGTACTGGTGCCGTATGCGAAATCTGATTTTGATCTGGGACGCTTTCGGTAGCATTACATTGAGTGTGTACAAAAATGTGGCATGCGCAGAGGCCCAAAGTCCGGTCTGCAGCGGCTGGGGCTGTTGGGACCAACGTATACTTCGTGGTCGGAGCCCCTGCGTGGGGCTTTTGAAAACTGACAGTTCCGGAGCGGACGCAGTTAACTCATGTAGCCGCGATTTCCGGTCAAAGATCAAGGAAGCCGACCGCTCTGGACTTAGTTTTTTTTGCAAAGTGGACTTAGTCAATTTTTAGAACGAGGACCTTTTTCACATTTTTCAAATTTTTGTAGCATATTTTGTCAATCTCACCTTGGATTTAGTGTGCACGGCCCGCCGCATCTGATTTCCCCTCAAACCGGAAGTAGTCACTTTGGAAGAATTTTGGACGGTGAAAAGATCTGTCTTTCATCATTTGACCGCCCGGGTTCCATCCCGTGACCGGTACTTGTGATTCCAATTAAAAATTATAACATGGCAATCATTTTTCAGGTAAGTATAAGAATGGCTCAGTGGATAGGACGATGGATCGAAGACCAGACTGCTACACCAACCCGCTAGATTCCGGATTTCAGTTCGAGTCCCACGCAGGTAAGTCCCATTTTTGTT
Organism: Ophioderma brevispina; assembly: GCA_023653785.1. Lineage (NCBI taxonomy): Eukaryota > Metazoa > Echinodermata > Ophiuroidea > Amphilepidida > Ophiodermatidae > Ophioderma > Ophioderma brevispina. The sequence continues at coordinate 23,703 of JAMKCH010011268.1, read as the reverse complement.
CTTTCTTTTTCGCTTTTTCTCACGTGATATCTTCACGTGATACGTCACGTATACGCTGCACGTGATGGATTCGTGGCGGGAACTGCTTTGTATACAAGGAGCGAACGCCAGCGATCTGTATCAGTCGAGCAATGGCGGCAATGGAAAGCTCAAAGCAATTATCTGAGATTGCTTCGGAGGGGGGGTAGATGAAACTACAACCTGAAGAGAGATGGTGGGGAGAGTTTATGAGAGGATGCGGGGATCGGGGATAGAGAAGAGGAAACAAGCTCCGTGGATGAGCTGGAGCGGGAAGAGAGAAATTTTGGATTTAGAGTTCTGGATGAAACGCGAAGAAGTTGAGAAGACAAGGCGAGCGAAGAAGACCAATGCCAGCCCCTACAGCCTGTATTGCTGCGGCGGAAGCGGTTATAGGGGGCAGACCCCGGCTCATCAACTTCGTGGTCTCGGCGCTCTTTCCCCCCCCTGCTTGCCTAATCCAAAGAAGGCCAAAGGAGACGGGGAACGTGACCGTCGCATCCAGTCCATCGGGCCAGGCTATCCTGCCCACACGGGAGCAACCTCGCGTTTTTTTTTTTTTGGTCATTCCCAGGATAGTCTTGCCTGATGGCATGCCATTGTCAAAATGCTACACACGCAACATCACCGTTATCATCCAGTCCTCGGGCAAGGCTCTCCTGCCTCAGAAGGTATCAACCTCGCGTTGTCTCCCAAGGATGTGTTTGGCTGAAAATGGCAGCCATGGCAATTCTACACAAGATGTTCGCCGCTCTGCGCTAAACCTTCGGCCGCTACATCTACCGTTGGACCCTGGCCAATGAAATCACACATGGGAGGCCATCATCCGACGGGGGCTGGGTTGGGGGGGTGTGGGTGGGTGGGTAGTGGCGGTGGGGGTGGGGGGGGGTGGGGGGGGGTAATAATTTGGGTCCTTTACCCGCAAGGAACTGAATGGCCGGGCCCTATCCTATCCTGGATAATATAGGTTTCTCTGCGCCGTGGTGCGTTGTTTAACCAACAGTTCCAAATACCAACTACTGCTACCTACAAGACTTGCAGCCTGCGCTACTACTACCACAGAAGTGAGGGCCGCAATACTAACACACACCAATAATTCTGTAATCAGAAAAGGGGGGGGGGGGGGGGGTTATTGTTGGGGGGGGGGGGGTGCGTCGTGATAACTCAGTCAGTTGTTGACCTTAATTCAAAGAAAGAACACATTCCTTGCCACAATTCCAATACAATTACATTGTCATACAAATTAAAACACAAATTCCCTCTAATTAGCAAAAGGGTTAATTAAACAGACCTATAGGTCCAACATTACTTAAAACTGCACCGCCTTAAACAGCGGAGGCCGCCCCTTATTTACCCGCCAATTGAATGGCAGTTGCCCGGGTTAAGGTGAGGGGTTGCGACCGCGTAAAGGTCCGGTGTTGGGACGTTCATGGCAGTAGGCCCAACATTACGTTAAACTGCCCGCCCCTTAACAGGCGTGCGGCGCCCCTTAGTTACCGCCAAGTGAAAGGTCAGTTGCCCGGGTTAAGGTCAGGGGTTGCAACCGCGAAAGGTCCTCTGTTGGGACCGGTTCATGCGTGGCCCAACATTACGGTAAAACTGGCACGCGCTTAAGGCAAAGCTCGTCGCAAGCGCGCACTCTCCCCCACATCCATATCCTGCACACGACGCACACGTGAAATCAGGTGAAAGGTCAGTGCCCGGGTTAAGGTCAGAGGTTGCGACGGCGTAAAGTTCACTGTTGGTACCGTACATGCAGTAGGCCCACCATTTACGGTAAAACTGCACGCCCCTTAACAGGCGTGCGGCAGCCTCTTAGTTACCGCCAATTGAAAGGTCAGTTGCCCGGGTTAGGTCAGGGGGCGACCGCGTAAGGTAGGGCTCGAACATAGAAGTTTACATGCCTTTGTCCGGCAGGTAGAAAGTCTCGCTGCCGTGCCCCGGCTTGGGGATTCCAAGGTATAAAATTATAAATGCAATACATTTTTCGGTAAGTATCAGATATGCATGATAAGGCGCGGACCCAGACCGCTAGGCATTCAGTTCGAGTCCCACTCAGTAATCATTTTTGTTCTTTCTGCTGGTCTGCCTCGGCCATACCGTTTCTCACGTGATAACGTCAGGTGGATACCCATAGAAAAAAAAAAAAATAAAAGAAATGACGCGTGTCACTGATGATCGGCGGGAAACTGCTATGTGCGTGTGTATGCGTGTTTCGGGAACTGGCTATGTATAAGGACGATCGCCACGATCTGTATCCGGGATAGCAATGGGGCAACTGAATCAACTTTCGGAAATTCTGAGTCCTCCACCGAGGGTAACACTGTCCGGTTTCTTAGCGGTAGCCGTGCTTGTATGAGAAAACCGAAGAGAAGATGACAAGCCTAAACACAGCCAAGCCGCGGTGCGATATCGGTCCTGGCCTGCGCTCCGCCTCCTCCCCGACTCCTTCCCTCTATCGCCGTGCTCTGCCCGTCTAGCCTGCACGCGCTCCCGCGTCTGCACCCTAGTGTACAACTCTCCGCCCGAAGTCTCCCGACCTGAGGTCTGGTCCGTTCAGTAAGGGGGGGGTGAGGCGCCAAAGTCGCCCGCCACAGGCCAGCACACACTCGCTCCATCAATCCCCTCTTCCATCTCACGGAGCCAGCGCTCTCCCTAATCTGTCCCCCCCGATCTGCGCGTATATCTTTTCGCCAAAACCAGCCAAAGACCATCTGTCTCTAAAGCCTGCTCCTCGCCCTCCGGTCAAACGGCCCGATCTCCCGGCGCTGCAGGCATCTCACTCGCGCCCCCTATTCTGGCAAAGATCGACACCCGCGTTGTCATCCCAGATAGCGCGCCCGATGACATGGTGCAACCCGTTGATGAAGCTGCGCTTGACGCGGACCCAACTCCGGACCGCTTTAGCCCCTGACATTGATGAGCCTTTAGGATCAGAAGGATTTTTTCTGATGATCCCGCGCAGCCAGTCCACCGCGACAGAAGGGTGCCGAGTACATAGACTAGGCAGAAAATGACCCGAATCGAGGACCGATTGACCTGCTGGACCCTTCTAAGCGATCTCGGATGACGCCCACATTTGACCCGGTGCGACGACACTTGTTCCGCGGTACACTGCCGATTGGACCGACCTTTGACGCTGACCAACCGACGCGGCCCCCTATACTATTTTGCGGAGTTTCTCTCTTATCTCTTCCAGGAGATCGCCGGCCGGGACAAATCCGGTTGAGAAGAAGAGTTGGAAAGATGACATGGCCGCCGAATTCCGCGCGTGGTTTGGTATCCCTCTCGTGATGGGTCTTAATTCGCTGGCGACGCCAAGGATTATTGGTCACACCCCATCCGGATTTCTAACCCGATGATTTGAAATGCGATGGGTAAAACGCTTTTTGAAGTCCTGTCGGTAGCATCTCTTGTGCTAATCCGACTACCGACCCAAGAGATGGTTGGCAGAAACCCAGAAATGAAAAAGAGCATCGTTCAATGAACCTCCGAAAAGCATCCGCTGGATAGAGTCCAATCCGCCTGGGACACTGTTCAGCGAATTGCCATGAGAAATATAACTGCATCCGCACTCTCTCTCGATGAAGGATGGGTGCCGTACAAGGGCATTACGTTTGGCTGACGAACCATCGACTGCCGACCAAGCCTACCAGCCCGGGCTTCAGATTACGCATTATGCGAATGGACACTGGATATCATGGGCAACTTTACTGCCTATGCACCTTCAACACCCGCGGAAAGTCGTGGATATCGCGATCGACGTGACATCGAGTCACCATCAACAGTCCATCAAATTTACTTGCGACAGTTGCACGGTATCCTATCTATTAGCCGGAACTGTTGGAGCGCGAGTATCCATCTACGGGGCCGTTAAAGAGATTCAACGGGGCAGCCGACTGCTCTTCTCAAAAGATAGCCGCACAAACCCCCGAGCCGATGTCATCAAGTAACCGAAAAAGACCCGCGTGGTACTTTTTATGTTCGCAAAATGGGCGCACAACGTTCACGCTGTGAAAGACATCAAGGTGGATGCCACTCATTTCAACGGCGCATAACGGGTACCGCGATGCCAAGGATCCCGAGAAATCAGCCGCGCTTTCGGCTCACCACAGGCTCTAATAAAAGAGCGCACATTATCGCCGCTCCGCCCGTAATTGTTGAATACAACAAGTACAGGAGCGGCGTTGACAAAGCTGATCATTTACGTGCATACAACTACTGCTGGAGAAAGAGTCAGCACTGGTGGAAGCAGGTGTTTTACTTCTTGGTCGATACAGCCGGGTCAATTGCCTGGATTTGTTACAATCGTGTCCACAATACGGCGGCAAACCCGGCTGCTGATAAAAATTGATCGCCTTCGAGGTGTATCCTCAAACTGGCGAGGAGCTCATGCGGTTTCGGACAGGCGGCCAGTCCCCATGATCACCTGTAGTAGGCACATGCCTTCAACCAATAGGGGCCAACCCAATGTTGGAAACTGGCCAATAAAACCACACATTGGGAGGCCTTCATCGACCGGTATTGGATCCTGTACCCGGCAGGAACTGAATGGGCTGGGCCCTATCCTCTCCAGGATAATAAAGGTTTCCCCTGCGCCGTGGTGCGTTGGTTTAACAAACAAAGGTACAAAATACAAACTACTGCTACCATACATGACTTGCAGCCTGGAGCTACTGCTACTACAGAAGTTGCAGCCGAAATAATACAACAAACCAAAAAATCTTATTAGGAAATGGCTGGATAAACAGATGTTGGAAACTGAATTGACAAAGAAAGAACGCAATTCCCTTGCCCACAAATTCAATACAATTACATGTCAGAACAAATTAAAAACAACAAATTTCCCTTAAGTTAGAAAAGGGTTAATTAGAAAAGACCTGTAGGCCGAACATTACTGCACGCCCTTAGTTAATGTCAAGTGAGGGGTAAGCCGGGTCAAGGTCAGGCTGGCGACGGGAAAGGTAGTGGTTGGGACCGATTCAATCAATAGGCCCAACATTACGGTAAAACAGCAAGCGCTTAACAGGCGTGCGGTCGCCCCTTAGTACCGTTCAAGTGAGCGGGTCGATTAGCGGGTTTAAGGTCAGGGGTTGCGACAGGGTAAAGGTTAGTGGTTGGGACCGATTCATGCAAAAGGCCCAACTTACGTAGACAGCACGCGCCTTAACAGGCGTATAGGTCGCCCCTTCGTTACCGCCAATTGCAAGGGTCAGTTGCCCGGGTTAAGGTCGGGGTTGCGACCGGTAAAGGTCAGGGGCTAGCCACACTAGAAGTTAACCGGAACACACAAGCGCTGCCGTGGGCCGGCTTGGATTCCAAGGTATAAAATGATAAAATGCAAATTTTCAAAAGTATCAGATGGCACCAGTGGATGAGACGACGACCCAGGACCGCTAGGATTCCGGATTTCAGGTTCGAGTCTCCGTCAAGGTTAGTTAATGTTTTTCTTTCGTTTGTCACATTTTTTCTTGTAACTCTCCGCTTCCCTTGGGGGGGGGAAATGCTGAGGGTGGGGATTTATTTTTTCGGCTTCTTTTCTTCCCGGACTTTTCAGCGGGTTGTGACATTGCCGCCGCCGTGGCCCGGCTAGGTCAAGGGTCACTTGACCGGGTTAAGCTCAGAGGGTGTGACCGGTTAGAGGTCAGGGTTGGGACCGAGACATATTGTAGGCGAAACATACCGGAAAGCCATGGTAAAAAGTGCGGTAGTCTTAGCCAATTAATTCCCCAAGAAATGACCCAGTAGCTTCAAATAAAGTGTTGGCTACCTACCGGTTTCCGCAAAACCTATTTAGGATTGGGTGTTTTAGGTTTCATATCTAATGTTTTAGAGTGAGTATCATGCCTAGTTTCTTACAGCAAACTCGCAACAGTAAGTTGAGGTTAATTACTGGGCTATCGCTATGAGGTTGCTCTACGGTAGAAAGGTGGCCGCGGACCAGAAAACGTTATACTATGGGAGGGTAGGCATCTCAGACATTTCAAAAATGAAGTCCGAGTTCAGAAAAAAAACTAAGACCACGAGCGGATCCGCTTAATTGTTCAGCGGAAGTCGCCCTAGATTTGGTGAAAAGTCACCTAGCCGGGCCACGGCAGCGATATTTTTCCATTAGCGGACAACTTCATGGGTCAGCTTAAAATCCCTAGATATATCTAACGAACGTTGGGTGAAATGTCACGTACGTAGCCAATTTCAAAAAGAACTAGTCCAGAGCGAGAATGCTTCCTTCTTCAGGGAAAGTCGCCCTAGATACTGTCGGTGAAAATTCACCTAGCCGGCCACGGCATGTAGACTTTTCAAAAATAAACTAAGTCCAGAGCGGACCGCTTCCTGGTCTTCACCTGGAAGGGCCGGGGACTTAAGAGGAGCGGTCTCGATGAATGCTAGTTCAAAAAAAACGACTAAGTACCACAAAATACACAGTAGGTAGGGGGCGCCCTACTCGAATCTTCAATCGTCAGGTTCCATCAACGTGGAGAATTTCCTAGTAGGCGTTAGGACGTAAGGGATATACAAACATTTAAACCAAGCATCACACGACTTACTGTCTGGAGCTGTGTGGCTGCGACCGACATCCATCGACCTTCAATGCCATTTGTTGTTACTGGGAATTTGACGCTGTCACGCGACCTTGACCGGAAGTGGTCGAGTCACGTGACAAAAGTTGGCCGTAAGTTCTTGGAAGGTGGTGGCGCCCCTCGTCTTGTTGGGTCGCTCCCGGTTATCCTGTCTGATGGATTTCTTGACCCCTCTTCTGAACAGTGTCTTCAGTGTCCAGAATTCGTACTCCTCCAGTCTATTTCATGATGTAGAGAATGTTTACCTACCGGGGAAGCAGGTCTTGTGTGTTCGCTGAGGCGGGTCTTAAGGGGTCGAGCACTTTCACCTACGTAAGTAGAATCACAATTCTTCACGCGACTTGGTAGACCGTACCACATTTGTCCAGTTTGTTTGATTTGTCCTTTGGTGCAACGAGCCGAGATCTAATTGTGTTCTGAGGCTTAACATAGCTGTTAATGCCATGGGATTTAAACAGTCTCTGAAGCGACTCAGTCACACCTGACACATAGGGAATGGCGATGTTACCTTTAGACTTGGGAGCATCTTGCCTGGGGATTGCGTTCTCCTCCGAGCGGGAGTTCCTGACAACAGTGTTCCAGGACCAATCCTGGTAGCCACAGGATGGCCAGAGATGCGTACCTATTCAGTTTGCATTTATCATACTTCTGTGATGACAATGGTGTTCGCTCTGTCAGTTAGAGTCCGGATTCAACCCAATTGTGCTGAGAGGTGGTGCGAAGTGACAGTTGAGATAACGCTGAGTATGCGGTGGTTGGCGCTACACTTGAAAGCTTAGTTGACCCTGCTCACTATGCATTATGAGAACATCCAGAACTGGAATCTTGCCATTCTCCTCATTCTCCATTGTGAACTTTATCATTTGATGTTGCGAGTTGATGTGGCTGTGAAGAGGCGAGGAAATATTTCTTATGATGACGTTGTATGTATACTAGCGTCCCCAAAATGTGATCTCGAATGGGAAAGACGCCAAAGCTTTGCGTTCAAAATCCTCCATAAAAAGGTTCGCGACAAGTGGAGACACTGGCGAAAGGGGGGGCCCCCCATAGGCTGTGACATCGTAACTAACTAAACCTCATCCCTTTCAAGTGTCACATCTTTCAATTTGTCCACAAGATCCTTGCTGTTTTGAAGGTGGTGTTCTGACTGTCCTACCAGGGCGAGATAATGTCCGCGGTGAATCTGGCGACATCATACGTTAATGGATCCTCTACATGCAACGATGGGTCGAGAGGTCAAGCCGCTTATGGACTTTCCGGAATTCCATAAATTTGGGAACCTCTTCGCTGGTGGGATATGGTTGCTTGTACTTAATGTCTGTGATAACTTCAGTCTCTTTCAACCTTTGTAAGATCCCTTAACAAGTTTTGCTTTGTATTCGCTGTAGGGTTAGACTTAAGCTTAGAATAGGTACTTTTATCACTCAACAGTTCTGACGCTTTGGCTTTGTAGTCTCTGGTATTGAGGACTACCACCGCTCTACCCTTGTCGGCAGGTACAATGATGATGTTCTTATTGTCTTTCAGCGATTTAATCGCGTTTTCTTTCCTGCTTGGAGATGTTACTTTTGAGTACTTTAGCCTTGCGTAATAGATCTGATTAGCTCTGATTTCACGTGCCTGATCTGAATCGAGTCCAACACATTTCGCGGCAGATTCAATGGATGTTATGAGTTCATAGATATTCCCGGCCCCTTATTCCGCTGATTCTCCTCCCCTGTTTTGCGATGTTTCTCCACGAGGTCGCCATATTTTCGCTGCTGTCTGTGTTTGCAGATGTCGGCTTCCGCACGCGATGCTTTGTGGGCAAAATGGCGATCTCATCGTTACCTGTCCCCGGTAACCGTGTAAACAACAATTCAGTCCACGTCGCATTCTGGATTTAATTCCTTAGTATAAATTAATCTGCCGATTATCTCAGAAAGCAGCTTTTGTTCAGCTTGAATAATAAACGTTCGCCTCGATGTCCTGGACAGTAGATTTAGCTTAATACTCCGGTACGATGTTGCGATGTAAACAGTGCCAATGAAAAGGGACTCCTAAACCGGGCGATCTGCGTTCAACCTGTTCCAATTCCCCAAAAGATTTGAGAAAATCCTTTCCGTAATAGTTTCGAGCCGGCTATGAATGTTTAACCGTTTTTCCCTCCCAGGGAGTATCCATGGCTATATAAGCATTTTAAACCAAGATCACACGACCACTGGGTTGGTGACTGTGGTGGCCTGGCGCCGACATCAGCGACCTCAATGCCATTTGATGTTACTGGGAATTGGACGCTGTCACGCGACCGTGACGAAAGTGGTCGAGGTCACATGACAAAAGTTGATAGTTATCCCCAAAATTTCGAGCGAGCGACCGTGAAGACTAGCATGCACCGTGGACCCTGGAGGTCAGAGCACTTTTCATCAGGTGTTCCCGTAAGAATACGGTTAAATTGGTTGTCGGGTCAAAATAACATACAATGACAACTTTTTTGATATTCCTAAGATTTTATACTTAATTTGATAGCAACCATGATTTGCAACCAGGTCTTGCAATTCTCGCAGAAAGAAAAAAAACACAATTTTTTTAGGGATACTTAGGCAAGGGTCACCAAAAAAAACCACCTAGTTTACAGTGGGGGCTGGACTTACCTGTTTTTCATGTATTTACTGGTGTAATCCCTATTAGCTGCGGACCCTATTTTCTTAAATTGCCAATTACTAACATATGACTACAGAAATCCACTGCCTCCCAAAAAATATAACCTGTTCTCAGGTTAGTAAAAAGATGGTGATGGGAATTTAGGGATTTTTTCAGCGTACGGGTGACCGAGTGTCCGTGGCAACTGTGTTTAACGGTATACGAATCCAGTGGTCAAAGTCTCATTTACGAGGTCGCGGTTTATTCCGTAGACTTTCTATAGGAGCTAGGGACCCTTATTACAGGGGAACTCTCAAATTCCTTACACCGGTCACCGATCACCAATCTCTATGTACTAGAATTCGAATATTTGCGACCGGTACCATCCAATGCCAGCATTAGGAACGATTGATGTACCGATTTGTGCAGGCTATACCAATAAAAATTAAACCGCAATTTTTACACACAAAAAAAGGACACATTGATATACCAAATGGTCAAATTCGCAATCCATGTTGACGGAACGTCCCTACAGGCTCATTTCCATTGCGCCCAATACATAATGCTTCGGTCGCGGAATTCACCATCGCGCGTCCAGGCACTCATTAGCCTGTGAGCTGTCCCCCGTTACCGTGCATCCCCCAGGATCCTCCGATTGACCATGTTGTATTCTATATGGTATAGTAAACCAGAGAATGAGGTACCTTTTAAAAAAAAATGGGATGATAGCCCGATGACGTCATTTGATGACATCATAAAAAATATGTAAAATTTTCAATTATTTTTATTTCTTGAATATTCGGATAGCCCAGATAATATATTTGGTATTATCTTCACCTCATTCGCAAATATTATTTCGTTTTAATTTTTATATAGTTGTTAATAGATTGCCCCATTTGACTTATGACAAAAACAAAAAAGTGTAACGGCGATTTTCTCAATTTCTGATTGTACTTGTTTTTGGCATGAAAAAGTAGCTATTTTCTCTGACAAACATAATCTGCAACATTTAACCCCTCTTTTTAACCTATTATATGCATTATGATGTACTGAGCAAGGAATATGAATGTTTTATTCCAAAATATATTTTAGTAGAGAATAGGGACGGAAAAATGATGACGTCATCAAGATTGACCTTTGGGGGTAAAAAAAATTCGACATATTTTTTTAACCTTAATATGTTAGCTGACCTTGCAATCTTAATTTCAAAGCCATATTTGAACCTTTAACCCACTTCATAGGTAATAAGAAGCCAAAAATGATCTATTTGTACATTGAGCCCTATGTAAAATCCCCAATTAAAATGTCATTTTCTTAAAATGTGATTTCAATTGACTTATAAGTTTGAAAGCGGACACAGGGTGGTGAATTCGTTATAATGCACCCGATGCTTATGATTTTGATACCAGTGAATAGCTATGACCCTCTTCTTTCCATTCATACCAAAATACGTTATAAATAAGTACCACATACCTAGTGTGGAGTCACAATGACGTCATAAAGTCCGTGGGCCGGCAAAATTGGCATTTCCACAGGAAATTTTCGAAAAATCCATTTGCGCTAAAAAGAGGTAGGAAGGTCGGATTTCATGCAGTTTTCAGCAACTAAATGATGACAATGGACTAGTCGTACCGAAACATAGATTTTAGAGCCATAATGTGAAATATTTTTTATCCTAAAATGTACCAAAAATATCTTGGGTGGCAACCCCCCCTCTTACCTTCGACTTTGACGCATCCCTAACCCGGTGAGAAGTGATCTTTGCATTTGTTTTGCCTATAATAAACAGAAACGGACGAGGGATGATTAACTAGAAGCTTTTACGAAAGCTTCTGGCATTTCAGCGCATTAGGTTCACTAGGGGTGGTAATCACCCCTCCCCAGTAAGACGAGGGTAACTTTTATCTACCCAACTATCCATCGAGGTTGTTCCAATTCTATTAAACATTCTAACCAAAGTACCCAATGGTGTCAAATGAAATCATGCTATATGGGTTCTATTCATATCATAAACGGTCGCATCATCTACGTCACAACGGACATCACGATCCCAAGAAACCACAAATGTCCCGATAATCCATGAAGATAGACCAAGTTTCAAATTGTACAAAACGAGGTTATTTTGACACGTGGTTGCTTTATATGAAAAGGAAAAGGCTATTCGATATACATATAAGGTTTCATGCCTTAAGATTTTTTTCGTAAGAAAAAAAGTTGGAGGTAAATTTGATGATTTACCCAGTCTTTATGTAGACAATAGAAATGGTAGACGGGGTATATCTGGGCAAAAAGATCTCTCTAGAGAAAATGAAATAGCAGGCGAAATAAACAGACGAATTCACGAGCTTTGGTTAAAATAAAACTTTGCATCATTTTTCGAAATGATGATCTCACACATCTTAAGGACACAGATCTCCAAGCAGTATGTTTCAGTGATCCTATGGCAGAGATTTGGAAAACAGCGAAAAGTTAGAGAGTAATGCTAATAATTAATTCCGCGACTATCCACTGAAGTGCTCAGGGCGTCGCTCAAACTGCTTGAACTGAGATGAATCTCAGCTTCAACACACAACAAGTAATCAGAACAACCAGGGAGATAAGGAACGAAGTCCGATTAGAAATCCCCGGTTAGAGGAGCAGGAGGAACCGAAGTTCACAGAGACAACCAGCGAGGAATGTAGGGATAGCAACCAAATTCCGGGTTCTAGAACCTGGGAGTGATTGGTGACAAACGAGATGTACCATTTTCCACAAAACAATCAACAATGTTCAAGAATACAAAAAATTATATCTTGGTTTTCCCGTTTAAGATTGTGATTATTGAGATTTTGACCATCGCTCCAAGCGGTTGCCATTCCTTATTGAGAGCAGATCACAATATGACAGGATCGATTCATTCGAGAGTATTAATTGCAAATGCGACCCATCCTCGCTTGTCTAGTGGTAAGATAGCTATGGTCATACTAATATTTGTCCGGGGTTCGGGTTCCAATCTAACTAGACCTTCTTTTAAAATATTTTAAAGTCCAAAAAAGATAGTGACTCGGTGCTCTTTGACTAATTGGAATCTGGCATATGCTAACTTTCAACCAGGAAAAGCTAGTAGGCCTTGGACAACATCCCTACTGAGCAACTAAAAATTCTTGGCCCAGTGCAAAGGAAGTGATGATGTGAGCTTACAATTGCATGCCTTATTTCCCACAGTTCCCAAAGATCTGGAGAGAAAGAACATTGTTATGGACGCCTATAGCATGGGAAAAGATCCATCAACACCAAGAGCATACACAGGACCGATTCACCCCTTAACCATAACCTACCAGCCTCTTTGACGCCCTGCTTCAATCGTACGCCCTGTTGATAGACGAACACTCATACCAGAACGCAGGTTTCCGGCCAGGCCAAATCAACAAACAAGCCAAGTACTCAACCTAAACTCAACACTTGAGGATGGTTTTCGAGAAGGGTATGGTAACCGGAGCTGAGTTCGTCGACCTATCAGCAGAATACGACACTGTTAATCACCAGATGCCTAACCATAAGACTGGAAATACCAAGACATTGCGTCAATTGATGAGCTTTTAGAGATGCTGGCAAAACGGATGTCTCTTTGTTCAGTAGGAGCGAAGACAGAGCCGCGATGGGGTAGGCTCAAGAATGGTCTACCACAAGGGTCTACTCTCCTGTTCAACATATTTACCAACGACCAACCTAGGAGTTGCAGGAACCTCGTCGTTTTATTTATGACGAGATCTTGGAATTAGGCACAAGATGCCGACCTTCACGCTTGTTGAAAGAGAGACTCTCCAAAGTTTGGATGAATAACTCTTATTATCGAGGAAAACCAAGTACGTGCAAATCCATCTAAGACACAGGGGTGTGGCTTTCCATTTCGCAACCGTGAAGCCAAAACTCAGCTTAATATAACCTTGTCTGGAATCCCCTGGACCCAGCACAACGTGGGGGGGACTAACCCTTGATCTACCTAGGAGGTACCTTGGCCCGCACCTCTCTCCTTATAAGCCCACACGAGATCCGGAACGACGAAGAGAAAGTATGTTCACGCAATAACATCTTAACAAAATCACTGGCACAACGATGGGTTGTGCTCGCCCACATACCTTATGATCGACGGCACTTGCCCTGTGTTATACCATGTGCAGAGTAGGCCTGCCCTGTATGGGAACGATCAACCCTGCCAAGAAGCTTGATCCCAGCGTTAAATTGCCTCCTGCCGATTCTTATCATAGGATGCCTCCGTCCAACACAACGGAGCCAAACTTATACATACTAGCAGGAATTGCTCCCACCAGACATCCGTCGTAGAGTTTTAGCGAGCATGCCAAAAGAGCGTAGTGCCAAAGATCCAATTGTGAAGCAGAGCACCCTATGTCTGGACATATACTTGCTGCCAATCGCCTTAATTAAATTCAGGGAGAGTTTCTTAAAGCAAAGTCCCACCTCTTGAAACAGTCCTAAGGAGGTTAAGAGATGTCGCCTTGTGGAAAAAAGACTGACATCAACCAATTACATCTATCGGGGTATTGAACCTGTGGCACTTCTCCCACTGGAGCGAAACACTCATGGGCTGGGCTGAATGGCGATATGCCTCAATAGATTGAGGATCCCAGAACTGGCCGATCTAAGGTTTCCTGCAGAAGTGGGGCTTCTGGACAAGCAGATAGGATACTACCTGTGGTTGTGGGAACAGCACCACAGTACAATGAACACCTCTTGGTCTGCCCCCTGCGGTAGCAACAATGCACACAAACAAGGACCTTGCGAAAATTCAGTGAAGCAGCCAGACGTGTGTACCACATCTCTGGCGGATCATATATGGGGAACCACATTGTTTGGACACGCTGAGAATATAGTGCTCTTCTTTTAGGTTTGTACAGGGAAATGTCAGCGTGCGCCGTGCCTCGTGTTTAAATGGCTTTCCAAGCATTGGAACAAATATTTAAACAACATTTTGCTGGAAATTGATGTACCAGTTGTCAAAGGAATTCTACTTTCTAAATTATAAACATGCCAGATGGTTGTCACATCTGATAATTCATTGTATGGCCTCCAAAGGTGAGAGGTTTTGAGAAAGCAAATGCTAAAAACTATCCGACCAATTTGTTTCCCGATATAAAGAAACTGCGAGTCCTCTTTAAGTGTCCTAGCATAGAAATGCCACAGAATGAAACGCGATCTTTAGATAAGACTAAGCAGATCAATGATGTACTAAAACATTTACAGTGGGAGGGTCCTCCGACTCTCGTTACAAGACTAATTCACTCGGTACTGAGTCAACAAAATGGAATGTATCAATTTTAACATAGCATGCATCATATTTTAACCAATCAGTGGATGAAAACTCTAGATAGATTTTACGTTTGATAGAAAAAACAGAACACTAAACATCAAATAAAAAATACCTCACTCATTATCTTGTTGTTAATCAGTGCAGCGTCGTCTGGATCTTCATCCTATTCGTTCACTCTCATTGTGGTTCTGATTTTCAGAAATATCGAAAAAGCTGAGCCCCGGGGCAAGTTCATCCTCGGTCACGGATGGTTCATGAGGGTTCAATTTGTGGTCAATCATCAAAACCAAGCCGTGGCCATTTAGTAGCTTCAGAAGAACAAAAAGTACAACCAATGTAAGCATTTTTGTCAAAACTCCCCACTTGCACACGTGCGTACACTTCAATTACAACAGTTTAATAACAGGAACAATGTTGTCACGTTCAATGCAACATTTCCTTCACATACTAGAGCAGAGGTAATTCATACACACCAAAAACACGTAATCTGCCATAGCGCACTAATAATAATCTCCTCCATTCCATCAAACAACTAATCAGCCACATCATAAGAATCTCCATCTCTGCCACTACATTGTGAAACTAGGTTACTTTGAAGCGTCATTTTGGTTTTTTTTACGTTGCCAATACACCTGAAAGCCACTAATAACATATTTGTGAATGACCCAGAAGGTCCAGAAGGTCAGTGCGGCATTTTTACCAAGCACATCATAGATTGTGAACAATCCAGAATTTTCGGAACTAGAGATAGGACTAGATGCCATGTGTTGCGTCTGGCCAGACGAAGGGGGCTCAGCTGTTATATTTGTTAGATGTGTGTCGCATCACACGGGGCGCATGGGGGCCCTTTCAGGTGGGGCGCTGATGGGTATAGACATGCGCCAATAAATGCATATATCATCAATAATGAAAATTTCAAATTAACTTCCAAGGGCCCTTGGGTGTTTGTTTGAAGGCATGCTGAAGGGATTTCAAGGTACTGGTAGTAAGCTTAGGTCTATGCTGGAACTGTTTTGAAGTTGCACATAAGTTTGTGTTATGCTCCTTCGCTTGGAGAATGATTGTTGTTGATGAAGGATTCTGGTCGTGAGAGGATGCATTACCCAAACGGGGAATGCATCCTCTCACCTACTGATTTTGCGGATGTTTTTCATCATTCATTTCATGATAATATTTGGCTTAGTGTATCGCCAGCTTTCACCATCCTTTGGTTCGGTATTCACAAGACTTTTCGTCTTGTACGAGTGTATCATTGATACGGTCCGAACCGGAACCTATAACACGTATTTTCCAGAAAAAATGAAATAAAAATTAATTAGTACTTTGAATACCATGAGTGCATAAAATATTAAGTATAGGAAGATGAAAGAGGAAGGAAAAAAACAATAGTACGCCCCGGAGGGATTCGAACCTGAGATCCTCATGATCAAGAGACGAGAGCCCAACCGATGAGCTAATCGGGATTCGTTGAGAGTGTTGAAAATATAATATTAAGCCTGGGTAAACCTTAAAACCTACTTAAAAACAACGTCAACAAATTCTAAATTTACACTTGAGTAGCGAATAATGATTCGATTGTAAGATCTAAACAAATTTACTCAAAAGCGGTCAATTTGGTATTCATTTGAAGAGAAAATATTGTTTGTATGACGTTTCCCGAGCATCCCAATGTATTCCGAGGCG
The DNA here is from genome assembly GCA_023653785.1 of Ophioderma brevispina. Taxonomy (NCBI): domain Eukaryota; kingdom Metazoa; phylum Echinodermata; class Ophiuroidea; order Amphilepidida; family Ophiodermatidae; genus Ophioderma; species Ophioderma brevispina. The sequence goes on along the minus strand of JAMKCH010011268.1, from coordinate 7,491 downwards.
GCTTAATCATGCATGTCATGTGTCATTTGTCCCATTACCATCCGATGCCCATCCTCCCCCCTCTAATGCTTATAGTGACGTCACGGGTCATTTAAATTAAAATCATAAAATTCACTTTTGGCCCTCAGATGTATGTGTTTCGTATTTTTTCAGCGGCTCAAACTTTGTTGAAACCATTCGAAGGCGTTTTTTCCCCCCCCCCTCCCCCCCTTGCGATACACTGTTAAAAGGTTGTCTACATCATAGATATCTAGGGCGTTTTAGGTGATTACATGGTATTTCACTACGAAACATGTTGAGAGCGTTCCGCCAAAGCCCTAGTCGTGGGCTACGCCACTACGGTGGTCCGGGAACTTTGCGTCAAGTGTAAGATATGAAAAATGCAACATTACTGACTTCTAATCTTTCTTAAACACTGATCATCACGACTGTGTCTTGATTGATGGTCAATGTTGGAAACCTCTGATACCCAGAGGTTTTCGGAAACTAGAGATAGGCCTATATGCCATTGCGTCTGGCCAGATTAGGGGGCCAGCTGTATATTGTAGATGTTGTGGCGCATCATCCGGGGCGAATGGGTGGGGGCATGATGGGTATAGACATGCGCCAATAAATGCATATCTCATAATATGAAAAGGTTCAAATAACTTTCCAAGGCTGGGTTGTTTGTTGAAGGCATTGCTGCCGGGATTTCAAATTGTACTGGTTAAGCTTTAGTATGATGTTTTGAATTTTTTGATGTTGCACATAAGTTTTTGTTATGCTCCTTCGCTGGAGAATGATTGTTGTTGATGAAGGTTCTTGGTGTGAGAGGATCTTTTTTTACCCATACGGGGAATGCATCCTCTCAACCTACTGATTTTGCGATGTTTTTTGTCATCATTCATTAATCATGATAATATTTGCTTATGGTATCGCCAGCTTTCACCATCCTTTGGTCTCGGTATTTGGCACAATACTTTTCGTCTTGTACGAGTGTATCATTGATACGGTCCCGAACCGGAACTTATAACCGTATTTTTCCATAAAAAAAATGAAATAAAAACTGATTAGTACTTTGAATAGCCATTAGTGCTAAAATAATTAATTATAGGAAAATGACAGAGGAAGGCAAAAAATAGTACCCCCGGATTGGATTCGAACCTGAGATCTCAGGATCACGGGACGAGGGCCCAACCGCTGAGCTAAGGCTGATTTTGTTTGATATAGTGTTGAAAATATAATTTCAGCCTGGGTAACCCTTACCTACTTATTACCAACGTCAAAAATTCGAATTTAAACTTTTGAGTAGCGAATAATGATTCGAATTGTAAGATCTAACAATATACACTTACTCCAAAATCGGTCCAAATTTGGTATCAATTTGAAAGAGAAACGATGTTTGTAAGATGAATACGTTTCCTCCCGAGCATCCGAATGCGTCCGAAGACGATGCTTAAAACCATGCATGTCCATGTGATCATTTGTCCTTCCCCTCCGATGCCCATCCTTCCCCCCCCTCTGATGCTTATCGTGATGTCACGGGTCATTTAAATAAAATCATAAAATTCACTTTTTGGGATCAGAGTATGCGTTTCGCATCAGTTTTCAGCGTTTCAAAACCTGTTGAAACCATTCGAAGGCGTTCCATGCGATACATGTTAAACTGTTGGCTACATCATAGAAATCTGGGGCGTTTTAGGTGATACATGGTATTTCACTACGAAACATGTTGAGAGGTTCCGCCAAAGCCCTAGTCGTGAGCTACGGCCACCTACGGTGGTTACGGGAACTTGCGGAGGATGACGTTATCCTGCTAATTCTTTAATATATTGTGGAAATTAGGGTCAACAAAGACATTGAGATGGATATCAGCCCAAGTGGCACTGCTCAACCAATGCCGATACGGCATTTGAGAATGAATAAGGTATATATCCCTGACGTCCTTAGCGCAGTTACATACACTTTGGAAAAAAGTTACGGGAGCGGACCCCTACCATGGGAAATTGGCCCTAATTAATAGGAAAAATAACGCTAGCTCCCTTTTTGCGGTGATAGTCCAGATTTCCTCTTGGGACTTTAGGGATATAGATGGTATTGCATGGTTCTTCCTTTTTCCTAAATGTTAAACAAAAACCTCTATATCTCACACAGTGGGTTAAAAGTGTTAACACTGGTAAAAGTCCGTAAATTAAAAAACAGAATTTTCCGTAAATTTACGGAAAAGCGGTTAGAAAAACAAAAGAATAAAAAACAAAAAACATAAAAAATGTTAATTTACGGAAATATTTCAGAAAATTTCTGGCAGCAATATTCCATTTTTTGTTGGTTCCGCTATTTTAATTACGGAAAAATTATGTGAAAATACACATTTTTTTCCGTAATATGAGACAAATTCTGTAAATTACTGTCAAAGTTCAGTTAATTGACAGACATTTCTGTAAATTTACCCTAAAAAATGACTGGAAATACTGCGGCCAGAAATTTCCGTAAAGTTACGGAAATATTTTTAACAGTGAAGGGATACCATTATCTATGTAACATTTGAACCATTCAATTTATTGTAATCCTTGGTGTGAGGATCGTACTTTTAAGAAAAAACAGTTGGGGAAACGCTTAACTGGAGGTTAACATAACAGATAAAACTTGTGATCGGTATACAGGGATATCTTTGGGAGTCTGGATAGGACGCTCTAATTCAAGAAACCCTTGACAAATTGAGCGCTTGTGTTTTTGTGCTGTCTTTCCCTCTCCAAGTAGAAGTCATAATCTGATGAAACAAGCATTTGATCCACAATCTTGCAGAAAAACACTTCAACTCATTTCCAACATTGTAAACTATCAGATGCTTTATTTTAAGAGCATCAAACAATATTGGTTCCATGCATGGACGGCCACTTAAAGGATCGTCCACACACCCAATTCTCTCTAAATGCAGACAGGCGACATTGCTTATTGAATTGAGGGATCCCTCCACTCCGAAAGAGGGAAATTTCAACTCCAAAAGTCTTTTGGAGTGCGGGAAAAATCCTCTTCAAGTCAACTGACCACGTCATTCAACAAAGATTTTCACTCTTTCACATTAAGGGAAAAGTCTAAACCAAGGTTGGGGATTCCCCTGTTTGTCATACATTGCTAAAAAACAACAAGAAACGCTAAAATGAACGCCCAAACGGCTTCGCCTATTATGGCAATTTATCTGCGCTTAGTTTAATGAATAACTCGGACCATAACCACTTTTTCATGGAGTAGTGTGAAAGGTCATCAAGTTCCTGAGAAAGGGGGGGGGGGGCGGTGATGGTTTGGTGGCAAACGAATGATATTCTTTAGGTGTAAACATGAAAATTGAGATCAGAATAACCATTTCCTTTCATATAAGCAAAAATGGCCAACAAACAAACAAACGCGTTTGTAATATTTTTATGCTAAAAATATTTTTTTCAGTTTTTTAATTTTTTGTTTTTTTCAATTCAAAATTTGGGAGATCTTAGGGTTATGACGTCACACGGTTGTAATTATCGTAAAAGAGGGGATCCATGCTATACATCAATTATACCATTTGGGTATTATTTTGTTGGCATAATATCCCTATGGTTAGACATATTACAGAAATTACACCTTAGACGGTGATTAAAACCACAGTCTTACCGGGGGGTGGGGGGGGGGACTCATCCCCGTAAGGCTTTCCTCCGGGTGCGCGTAATGCCATGGCTTTTCAAATTCTCATCCTTTCTGGTCATTTAAATAGTCGAAAAAAATGTTGAAAGTATCCCCTTACCCAGCGGGGTTAAGGTATGCCCGCCAATGTCGCAGGGAGGGGTGGTGGTTGCTACCCAAGATGAATTATGGTACATTTTTGTTGAAACTGTTCTTCACAGTATGGCTCTAAAACTCTATGTTTCTGTAAAATTTTAATCAATTGCCATGAATTAGAACTAAAAAACCCAAAACCCGCATGCAAATCCGATATCCCTAACTTTATTCGTTAAAAATTGATTTTCTGTTGGAAAATTACAAATTTTGCCCAACTCGCGAAATTTGTGACGTCCATTGTGGCGCTATAACTATGTATTTGGGACTAGTTTCGTTAAAAGCTTCTAGTAAGCATTTTCCCCTAATCCTTTCTGGTTATTTTATCGAAAAAATGCTAATGGAGCAACTTCACCGGGGTTAAGGTAGCCGTCGAAGTCGAAGGGTAAGAGTGTGGTGGTGCCACCAAAGATGTTTTTGGTACTCATTTTTGTATAAATATTATGCACACATTTGGCATCGTAAAAGTCTATGTTTCGTAAACTATTGTCAATTGCCATCATTTATGGCTGAAAACCGCATGAAAATTGGACTTCCTTCCTACCTCTTTTTGGCGCAAAAATAGATTTTCCGAAAATTTTCCGAATGAAATGCCAATTTTGGGCCTGGCTCGCGGCTTTATGACGTCATTGGACACCATACTAGGTATCGTTTGGTACTGTATTTTGGTATCAATAGAACGAAGAGGGGGAAAAAAAAAAAATCATAGATATTCACTGGTTCAAAATCATAAGCATGGAGTGCAATATACCAATTCGCGAGGGGGTAAACTACCCTGTGTCCGTGTCTTTTCTAATACTCATAGTCCCATTAAATCAAATTTTCAAGAAAATGGCATTTTAATTATGGGATTTTCCATAAAGCTCAATGCAAAAATTGGATCAGTTTTGGCTCTTACTCATCCATGAAGTGGGTTAAAAGGTTCAAATATTCTTTGAAATTAAAGATGGCAAGTTCCCGCTACCATAAGGTAAAAAAAAATTTCGATTTTTTTTACCCCCAAAGGTCAATCTTGATGAGGTCAGCATTTTTCGTCTCAGATGATCTACTAAAAAATATTTTTGGAAATAAAAACAGTCATTGTTTGCTAAGTACATCATAATCATATAAAATAAGTTAAAAAGAGGGTTACATGGTTGCAGAGTATGTTTGTCAGAGAAAATAGCTAATTTTTTCATGCCCAAAAAACAAGTAAAATCAGAAATTGAGAAAATGGCCGTAAAAACTTCTGTTTTGTACATAAGTCAATGGGAAAAAAATATATTTACAAGATATAAACATGAAACGAAAATAATATTTGCATATGAGGTGAAGACGAATTATAAATATGTTATTGGGCATCGAATATGCAAGAAATAAATAATTGCAAAATTACATATTTTTTCTCCAAAATTTGATGACGTCATCAACCTGGACGTCATTCGGGCGATGCATCCAAATTTTATTAAAAAGGTACATCATTTTTAGGGTTAAATAGACCAGTAGAAACAACCATGTCAGTCGGAGGATCCTGGGGGGATGCACGGTAACGGGAGACAGCTCAGGGGGTATAGACATGCACCCCCGGGTGCTTGGTATGGGTTATCAAGGGATTGGGATGCGAGAGGTCCCGGGGAGCATTCCCGGAGGAACAATCTTTTTTCATATGTCATATCAAAGAGAACAAATGAAAACGAAAACGGGTTCAACGGGTTAGGGTTATAAGAATATCAGCGGTTTGCGATGAACGTAGCGTGTCCTTAACGGTTCACTTTCCTGATTTGAAATTCTACTTCTAAGAAAAAAAACGACAATATGTGAAGGAAAACGGGGTTAACGGGTTAGGGGGGTTAAAGAATATCAGCGGTTTGCGATGAACGTAGCGTGTCCTTAACGTGTTCACTTTCCTGAGTTGAATTCTACTCTAAGAAAAAACGACCAATGAATTCGATGATTTTTCGAACTGCACTGACACTGATTTTATTAAAAAACAATTGAAGACTGATTCAGGATACGGATTTTCAACACTGTAGTGACCAAAAAGTAACGAGTTTACTATACTTGTATGTGAAGTTCTATAAACTTAAGAGACAGAAGACGATCATGAAAATCTTTTCAGCTGCATTGATAAAATTAACATAACTTTCCTCTGAGATTGTAGGAATAAAAGACACAAATTTGTGCCAATGTTCAAAGGCTATGCAAAAATTGCCTTATGAAACTATAGATTTAAGGGAGCACTGGACCATTGACACTTTTTACATAATAAAATAGATTTTCATTGTATGGGATATTATGGTGTAATGACAAGACAGGTCTTTTGTTCGAATGGGACTAAAAATGTACCATACGCAACTTTCAATTTCATTAATGTATTGTGGTTGTTTTTTTTTTTAAAGGTTAATTGCGTCCTTCTGAAGAATTGCCACCACCAATATAAAGTTAGGCTTAGAGATCAAACTAAGAAGCACGAGAACCACTCAAAGTGTGATGGGGATGTGTGTTGGTGAAGAAAGGGTCTATTCGGTTTCATGAAATAACGTTATCGCTCAACGGCCGATGAAAGAAAAAAAGCGAAAAGCAGGAATTGGGTAGCGGCATTCTCGCCGTTTCATGCGATTTTTAAATTCAACAGCATCGGCCTTCAATTTTGCTATAATTCAAAGCTGGGCCAGCAGCAAACAAGCCATTTAAAGGGCACCTTAGCTAATTCAACTTACACACTATGGCAATCACATGATAGCAGCAAGCAAACATCTAAAAACCACGCCAAAACGGCCCGTGGTCGTATCACAATGCCAAAATCAATTCAACAAATAGATAAGTTTGGCTAAAAATCATTAAGCACTTTATGTAACTCCCCATAACGGAGGAGGTATTAAATCAAGCACCAGCACAGTATAACAATATAAGTTAGACCAATTAAGACCAAATCATTTTATAATAAAACTAATCAAGGCACAAGCACGTATACCAATATAATTTAGATATTTAGAACAAATCACTCTTCTAATATGGACAAATATATTTAATGATAAGCACTTGACAATTATAAATGTTTGTAAATCAATATGTCACCCTGGATATTAAACAATTGGCATTTAATATCTAGCTATAGCTACCATAATTCCCCACAGGATACGAGAGGAAGTAGGCCGATTCCACCCAGTACAGAAGTGGAAGTGGTATAAAATTACATAATTTTCATGTGATAATGTGACATTGAATTTTACTTGAAGGGCAAGCCAAAAATACAATGATCAATTGTTGAATATGTTGCGCAGAATACGACAACAAGGATATTTCGTGCAGAACAGCTAAGAATGTTATCGAGCTCAATAAGCGGGCTAATGGCTGATAACCATATTTATGTAATATTTAAACAAGGTCAAGTTTGGGCACTCTTTCAAAAATATGACATGAAAATATGAAATGTCTCCCCAAAAAGGGGGTCACATACACTGCAAACTAATTTTTAACTTCAAACTGTACAGAAGGAATTCTACCACACAAGAAATTCTAGATGTAATAAGAGCCCAAATTCAAAAACAAGAAGGGCTCAAAAAATAGGTCTCAACGGAACCAGCAGACATTACATAAAGATAGGGAGAGGTGGGAGGGAAAAAACATTTATGGACCACATGAAACGGATTGAGAAAGCCAGTGCCAACATTGCGCGAAAAGACAAAAAGCCCAAAAAGCACACACGTCACAAGCGAGGTG
>JAMKCH010011267.1:0-28084 GCA_023653785.1 Ophioderma brevispina | reverse complement strand
AAGCAGTAATGCGCGATAGATAATCCAAAACTATTTGTTTATCTATCTAATTAAAGGAATTAGCATGCTTACCTTGACGTAGATGCCCCCCGCGCCATCCCTCTGAGAGGAATCTCTTCTCTGGGGGGGTGGTTGTGTTATTTAAGGGGCGAGTATAGTGCGGGGTTGCCCGACCTGCTTTGCAGGTGGTCGGGTTGCCGGGTTGAGGTTGGTGATTTATTGATTTATGAATTAGGTATTCTTATCTGAGAGCTGGCTCTTTCTTCAGAAAATGCAAAAGTAGTTATATCACGTCAAGGGGGTAAGCATGCTAATCCTTATAGATAGTATAAAACAAATAGTTTTGATTATTTGTGCTTACACATAAAATTGAATTGGAAATTTGTTTTCAGTGGTCCCCCTTTGGTTGCAAAAATCACCAAAAGAAACAGTACAACTATTGTTGATTTGATAACAAGGAATTACAATTGAGTAAAAGTGGTAATGTCCTTACACAATAGTTAATGGTTACTGAAAGTAGTGGTTTGTTATTATGATGAGTATTGGTAGGGACGAAGGTTGGCCATTCACTCAACTTGATAATTCGCGGTATATCACCAGCATTATGCTAGCATGTGGTTTGGGTGTGTTGGTTGCAGTGAGGGCTTGTATACAGATGTAAATGTGATAGCCAGTGGGTGACCCTGGAAGGATTTCAATGCCAAAATCAGGGTCATTTTATTCAAATGTCTTCTTTGGCTACTGTGTGCGGGATATTTTAAATGGGTTGTTAACTTTTTAATTTGATGTTTGCCAGTTTTGAATAGTTGGTGGTTTGTTTAATTGGCCAATTTGAAAGTAAAACACATTTGAATCCTATAGCTTAAGGCAATGGGTAAAAAATACCGAAATTAGAACATTAAAAATTGTTGGTTCTGAAGTTAATGTGTGTGAAAAATGCGAAAATATAAAAACTTCACAAAATTTGTTCACACTACGTACTGTAAAATGGAAAAATTTCGCACTGCCATTGATTTTCGCGCAGCGCACGATTCTGCGAGCGTGAAATTTGAACATAGTTATCGCAATAGAAGGTCATTCCATGACAATTCAACAAATCGAGTACACCATCACCTCATCGATTTCTTTCCTTTTGGTGTATTGAAAGATTATCATGAGAAACTAAAATCCTGAAAATTTGAGGTCTGTACACTTTCGTTTTCACGCTACAGCAATTTTAAATTTGAGGGGGGTCCACCTCAAAAACATGTACGGTGTGAAATTCAATATCAGAGTGCCATACGTAAAAAAAACTACACCCCTCAGATCCTTCAAACTCGGCATATGGATAACATTTGCTGGGCAAAACAGATTGCTAATATGTGAACAGAAAAAAATGCACCTAGGGCCCAATTTAAAAATAAGGGGGTCAAAAAGGCTCAAAAACCACTCGAACCATACTTTGGGGGCCCATAAGTCAAAAAGTAAAAGTGATTATAACTTCCAAATTGGGTGATGAAAGGCTTATCTTGATACTACCTTGTGCTACAATCTTATCATTAATCAGGCTTGTATTGAAGAGTATAGGTCCAAAAAGGCAAAAAAGTCCAAATTAAACCTTGACTTGAACTAAAAATCAATGTCAGACATATTGCCCCACCAAATTCTGCTGAAATATGGTAGAGGGGCCCCCGCTGAAGTTGTGTGGCAAAGTTTCAACATGGTGACTAACTGCTATTGTAGGTAACAGGCTTCAAAGAATCTAAACTTTAAACTAATATAGGACAAGTTCTCATTGAATGTACACAGAATTCTTGAACTTTGCAACCTGGGTATTCAAGTGGAGTTTTAAGACTTATTTGAATCAGTTTGACCTTGATAGAACTATAACAATGAAATTGAAATCAAATATATCACCTATGCACTGATCTAGGTATGGACCAATTCCAGCTTGGTTTGTCTGTTTGGTAAGGGAATTTATAATACTTTAATTATTCTAATTGAGAGTATTATAGTTAAAAGTTGAAACTGTGCAAGTTATACCCAGTTTGCAAAGTTCAGGTTCCTGCTGTGTTTCAATGGGAATCTTTAAACTGAATTACATGAAGTAGGGCTTTTTGAAGAACCCACGTTACTTATGAGAAGACACTGAGACACCCACAATGAACTTGCCAAAATATTTGGGCAAGGACCCTCCTCAAACAATTTCAAAGCAGAATTGGTGCAGAATGTCTTGACCATTGGTTTTAGGGGGGCCAAGGCAAGGTCAATGTCAAATTGGAATTTTTGCTTTTTGCGACAACTATATCTATTCCAAGAAAGCTGATATAAGTATATAAGTATAAGATTGTACCACAAGGGTAGTATTCAAGATAAGCTTCAATCAGCCCAATTGGAAGTTATATCCCTTGTACTTTTGGACTTAGGGTCCCCCAAAGTATGGTCCGAGTGGTTTTGGGCCATTTTGACCCCCTGGTTTTAAATTGGGGAAGGTACATTTTTTCGATTCACATATTTGCAATCGGCAGCAAAGGTTATCCCGAATGCCAAGTTGGAAGGATCTGAGGGGGAGTCTTTACTTATGGCCCTCTGCATACTTGAAATTTCACCCGGTACATGTTTTTTTACGGTGACACCCCTCAAATTTAAAATTAAAAAAAAAAAAAAAAAAAAAAAAAAAAAAAAAAAAAAGCTCAAATTTTCAGGATTTAGTTCTCATGAATATCTTTCAATACACCAATAAAGAAAAGAAATCCACGAGGTGATGGTGTACTCGATTTGTGAAAGTGGCAATGGAATGACCCCAGGAAATGGTTATTGGTATGCAAGGTCTATGTAGGGTTAGGCTGAATAAAATTATAAAAAGCTAATTTAAAAAAAGGTGAAAATGTAAAAAAAATTGCAGCAGTACGAAAATTATATTGCCGCAAAAATACCACTTTTTTCAATTACCAGCTGCCTTTTCAAATTGGGCAACATGTACATTTGTGCTGGGCCTTGCTCTGAAGGCAACTGTGTGCCTTGTACAGTTTGTATTATCTGGATTTTGCTTCCAATCCAATAAACAACTCAAAGTCAACAATAATATGGTGGGAAATAAGTGAAGTGGTTCTTATTGGAGTGGTTCTTATTGGGACTGAAGTTCGAGGTCTACTGTGGCATTATCTTTGGATGACTTTCTTGTTGCTGGTTTAACAAAAGTACTACATGTATTAGTAAGGTGGTTGAGTTAATTTAATTACTGCCTGTTAATCCAATTGCAGTTTCATTTGTATTCAAAGTATAAAATGCATGATTTACACTCCCTATAGCTGTGTTGATGTTTGTTTTTAAATTTAGAGAAAGAAAATTACAGAACTGCATTTATTTGCAGAGAAAATAATAAGTACTAACACTTTATGGGCTTAGATTGGTTTCAATAATAGGCTCTATTTGATTTGTGAGGTTATATCATGCTATATCATGAAAGAGCCATCAGATAGGCCTTTACTGTAGGAAGGTGATAACGACTCTTCAAAGGGTTAAATTTAAAGCGAAGTTCCACCAATCTTCCTATGAATGAGGATGACACTTGAAAAAAAATATTAAAACAACATCAACAAGTCGACAAATGTTTTATTGCAAGACTTACTCATCGTGGCAAGTTGAACAAAAAATAACAAGCTTTGCAAAAAAGAAAACAAGAAAAAACGCTTCCTTTCCTGTGATGTTGTTTGGCACAGGTGAGAACCGTACTCGTAGCAAACTGTGTTTGGAATGCGACAGCGAGCCGACTCTTGTTACCATGCCCGTAGGCTAATCACAAGCAAGCTGGTTAGATTCACCTACTTGCCAAACACGTATTGTGACGATATATGGAAACCATAGGCCGAGGCAGACTAAAACATGGGTCTTAATTCAGTCTGTTGACTTGGTAGGGTATAAATGCCCCACTTCACCTAAGCCTATTAACCTCTTGTGTCACCAAGGGACAATTGACTGTCCTTTGTTTTAGGAGGGATTTGGCTTTTGGGAAAGCGTGTTTGAAAATAATGGGGAACTTTGAATGGTTTCATGGATCTGGCAGGTTTAAAAAACTCTGAACAGTGTGCGTGTTGTTTTAGGTCAATCACCCACATGTGTCGTGTACTGTATAGGAGTATAGACTTAAATAGGTCTGAATTTTTAACCTAGTTTTTTTCAAACTTTGCCATATTCTTGTGTGTCATTTTAAAATGATTTTCTTAGGCTTTTTTGAATTTAAGAGATAACCATAGATTATCATTCTAAGTTGTACTTGAAACTGCACTAAATTTGCTTGATAAATCTAAACTATTGTTTAATCTCACCCATGCACTGGTCCCAGGCCATATTTCAGGGCTGCGGTTTGCAGGCTGCATTGCTGGTTTTGAATTTGGGGATTTTGACAGGGGGGTAGGACATGCACACCTAAGCAACAGCAATTCAAAACGGCATCAACTTTCCGGGTGCTAGTCTGTTTTAAAGACTTAATGGTAGAGAAGGGGCTCTTACGCATATTGACCGTTAACACACGACTTAACTAAAGATGGTTGGTCATGAATATTTAAATTCTAAATGACCGTTATTGGAAATACACTATTTTGCAGCGGGGTTAATCCACTAACCCCGACGGATTTTGCGTCAATAATTTTTTCTTAATTTCTCATGAGGACTCGTGATCCATAGACCGTAAAATCGTGAGTTCGAGCCCCACTAGGATCAACGTGTTGATGTCCGGGCAAGACACTTAGTCTCAATTGCCTCGTCCACCCCAAGCGAAATCGGGTAGTGCTATGGGGAATATTACAATCTAACAATGCCTGAGAGGTGTGCATGTAAGGCATGTCTTCGAGCAGGGCCAACTAAATGAAGCGAAATGATTGTGACGCTTTCTTGAAGGCGGCGTAATAATAATTGTCAACCATGCTTTGAGATGTTGGGATTAAGCGTATATAAAAAATGGTTATTATTATTATTATTATTATTAGAGATGATTTTTAAGGTCAGGGAACGAGACTGCCATAGTATAAATGCACGTCGCAGTTCCCCAAGTTTGGAAATCCCCGATGCCCAAACGGCAGGATCGTGTCCTACCCCACGGATTTTGAATGGGGGGGGGAGATATCATGAATGATACACTACATAACTTTATGCATATGTAGGCTCAGAGAATTTGTGGAGTCCTTATAATAATTAATTCTTCGTAAATAAGATGTGGTGTAAAAATCCGTGTAACATGTGATAAAGAATAATATTAGCTTTAGTTTAAGAGGCAAGACCCATCACTTGAGTGGGATAGGAGATGATCTCTATAATCTTGTCACCTTGCAAAGATCAGGAGCATTCAACCACACCCCCATTTATATAATTGAATGTTGTTGACAATAACAACATTTAAGGGAGTAAGAGCTTTGTTTGAAGCCCTATTTCTTCTGTAATGTATGAGATTATTTTGTTCCCGTTGTACATTTGAAGTAGAGGGGTGTGAAAAAAAAGTTGAGGCTGAAATTGAGTGCCTTTTTCTATTTTTTTTTTTTTCTACAGTTTGCATAATTTATCTGATTTGATACAAATGATACTAGGGACAGGGGAAAGGAAGGGATTCATATTAGGAAGAAAAAAAAAACTCTGGTTCTGAAGGTCTTTGGCCAACATGGAAACAAAGTCCCCTTATGGCTTCTTTTGAGAAGTCAATTAAAAACAAATTAACATTTCAGTTGTAATCAGTAAAAGCATGCTTGGAAGTTGAAATTATTCATACAGTAAGGTTTCTGGTATACATGAATACTTAACATAAAACATTAGTACAGAAGTAGCAAATAAAACCTGGCTCCTCTACAAGGCAGTGTGGTGAAATATTGATATTTGAAGATAATTAAAAAAAGAAGCTACTTCTCCCTCATCCTCCCTGTTTGCAAAATCATGACACTGAATTTTTTTCTTGGGCATGCTTAAATACTGACTTAAACATTTTGTGCGTAGTGAGTGCCAGAGGGTGTTTGAATTCAATCCCATGATTCATAGCAATGTGCCTATACAATACGTACAAAACTCTGTCAGTACTTAGGGATATTAAAAAGTGTTCCAAAAGTTTAAGAACCGAAAGACATTCATAATCAGCAAAAAAATTCCTAAGATTACGAATGCTTTGTGGGTAAAATGAGCATTAAGTCAGGTTTTATGTGTTAAGAATAGGATTTTATGTGATCACTGACCCTATTGAGTTGAAATTTACCTCAATGGTGCACTGTGGGATTGACTCAATACACCCTTCTGGTGAGTGCATTGTACATGTAGTTCTCAGAGATCAGATGATCAGGAAAGGTTAAAACAATTTGATTGATGAAAAATGTACTACTAATTGTCTAAGTCGGTTAGGTTGCAGCCAGGTAAGTAATATGGGCACAGGTGTTAGTAACATGGAGTATTATTAGCTCAATTATGAGTAGTGGAAATAATATCCATTTCCTGGAACATTGTCCAAAAAGGAATTTACACTAAAGCTTGTACATGATCTGGAGCTGACACAAAATTTTGGATTATCCTACCACAATAACTGTCAAATAAAAGTTATGGTAATTGAGACATCTCAGCGTATACTTTCAGAGGTGTTTTGAATCAATCCATAATACATTGCAACACGACTGTACAAAACACATGTGGGGATAAAGTGTTCAAGGAAGTTTATAAACACAAGATATTTCATGATCATGCTAAAAATTCCATTAAGCTCACAGTAATAGCAACTTGCGGGCTAAAAGGACTGTACAAGTCATGGTTTATGTGTTAGATTAGGATTTTGGTGGGAAAAATTTTTTTTTCCCCCCCCCCCAACAATGACCTTATTGAGGTGAACCCCAATTACCCAAACTGGTGGATGGACTGAAAACATCCTCTGTCTATACAAAGTAAAAACTGAAATTCGTTGGCCATCCTTGGATCTTCCAACAAATTTTCCAGAGCCCTGGACTTAAAAATATTTTCAGCCGTGTTGTTACCACTGGACAGGGAGCAGTTCTAGTCTAATTCTGTACAGAGGGTGTATTGAGGCATCCCACAATGCACCAGTTTTGGGAAATTTCACTCAGTAAGGTCATGATCTCACAAAAATTATATTTTCAAACACATAAAAAACTTGACTTTGACACTCATTTTAGCCACAAGGTGGTAGGGGTACTTAAAGGATTTTTGCATGATAATGAAATGTCTTGTGGTTCGTAAACTTATTGAACACTTTTTATCCTTAAGTACGGACATGTGTTTTGTACAGTGCCGTTAAGGTACATTGCAATGCATTGTGGGATGATTCGAAACACCATTGATTCTGTCAAAAATAGATCAAACAAAGAATTGACTGGGGTTTGGACTTTTTTTTTCTTCTGATGTTTTCCAATGGTGGAACTGCCACCATATTACAAAGCATACCAAAAACATTTCACTCTGGCACTGATAATAATTGCTAAATATTTTGGGTCACAGAGTCCGAAACAGATTGTGCTTTCCTGCTGTTCTCAAGGACAACCCGTCTCTATGGGAATTCACTGATGTAAACAGTTAAAGGGATGACCGAGATTTTCCAAGGAGGGCGCCCTCAATTTTCAAACAAATTGGGTTTATGCATATGATTAATGACTTGTCCATATATAATCACTGTGGGAAATAGCTAAGATCAATGAAGTCCTTTTTCAATCGAAAAATCACAACTTTGTTATAAAATTCCGGCTCCAGAATTTTTGTGATACACAGTTCCTATGGCAGTATATACAGTCATGATAGCTTTACTGCGTCAAAACGAAAAATACGATTCTTCTCAAACTTTGGATTGGGCACTATATTTAGGTGAGCCCTCTATTTTGTAATATTACACAAACATTTTAAAATATCAGAGGTCAGTCTTTAATTGTAAAATATTTGGACAAAACCTTAAAGGAAATATGACATGATAGAATATGGAAAAATTTGGTATGGATGAAAGCTTAAGTAACGTAGATTACATATAAATCAAAAATTAAGTGAAAATTGTCCACATTTGTTGAGATCTTTGCCTTTTAATTCCCGCCAATCGCTACTCGAAAACGATCCGACAATAATCACATCGAAGGCAAATGGTGAAGTCAAAGTGATGACCATCCATAAGTTACGTCGTTGTGCCCTCATATCGACAGTGTGCCACTTCAATAATAATTAAACACAACGAAATGACACATAAAAGGTCATTCTGTAAACGTTTTTTTCTAATTTATTATTACTTTCATAATCCATAATATTACAGTGTTCAGCAATAAACAATTCGAGTCAAAACGATGTTTTGGTCATCACTTTGGCGTCACCGAGGGAGCAAAATTGGGCGCTTTTGATCGATAAAGCCGTGGCGAAAAATCCGCCCGTTTTGTTAGTTGTCAAAAAAGCAAAATAAAATGCCCTATTTGTTTCAATTTTACATCAAAATTGTATTTGCGAGGCGGCATAAGTAAAATATATGTAACAATCGTGCATTTAGTGATACAAGCAATAGGATTTTGTATATAAGTAGAGTAATAATATACTTAAAATATTGAGAATCATGAGCACTTCAATTTTTACCCTTGACGGGTTGGCAGCCATTGTTTTCAAAATGGCCGCCTCCGGCTTACTTTTGCCTCTATCTCGGTCTCTGCCGCTCGCAGAGGCAAAATTCTGGTGTCTACACCCATGTTTTTAGGGTCAGGGAATTCAATAAGATCATTAATAAAACATGTGGAGCATTCAGTTGCGGCAGCCATCTTGAATCAAAATGGCCGCCAAAGAAATGAATTATATTACAACTACTGCCTATGAGATGGTGTAGAAGATGATTCTGGTGTCAAAACCCACGTTTACAAGGTCAGGTAATACAGAAAGATCAAAGGTAACTTTATGGGTACTTTTTCTTGTGGAGCCATTGGTTGTTGGGTTGAACTTAATTCCCTCCTGTAAAGATAGGAGCACCAAGTATAGGAAATATAGTGTCCAACTTGAACAAAGGTCATTCATTTTGACAGTGATGGAGTTGGAGGAATTTGAAATATATTTAGAAGTGCCAATTGATGACCAAAACACAGTTAGTGACATAGTTGGAGTGAACAAATGTGGCGGTGACAGAGTTGGTAGTGTCATTGGTAATGACATACGTTGGTGGTGCCAATCTTTTAGCAATGTTCCTTAAAGGCCACCTATGACGTAAGTGGGACATGTATCGATAGTGCACACTTATTCAGTCCATATGTACACTAGATTTGGCGTTAAATTGAGATTGTAAGGACATGGTTGGCTCTGATGGTGTCATAATTGGCAGTGTCCATCCAGGAAGCAGGTGTGTGCTTTCCATTTACGTGGCCGTGGAGCCGGACGCGGCGGGCTGAGGTAGTTGGTTCTGGGAACCACCCCTGGGGCGCTGGTGGTGGTCCTGTCTGACGGAAGTTGCCTAGGACCGCGCTCTTCTCTTATGGGACCCACGTTGGGAGGACGGGGAGTGAAGGATGTTGCACCGCGGCCGCACTGTTCACCTTGCCTGTACCAACATGTTGTGAGCATTACAACAAACACATCCGTAGAGCGAACTAATCAGGTGGCTATATGTTGTAGACATTCCATCTCCAAACCGGATGGTCATGATGGACATAAAACTCTGGGCAATTAGAACCCTAGGTTGATGGCCCGATTCTTTCCGAGCTTTTGCACGATGAAAGAGAGAGACTTGATACAAAGTTGTATTTGGATGACGATGATCAGATGATCAGGACGCTCCAACTTGTTTCACAGGAATTGAGACGCGATGCCTCTGATGAAGCATGATCCGACTATGTCACCAAGAAAATTAAACCTTTCACCATTATTGCCATGCCACTATGGACACACCACCCAGCTATGTTGCTTCCAATAATGACACTGCCAATGCTTGACACCAGTTCAGCTATGTAACTGCCAATATGCACTGCAAATTATGACACCATCCGCAATGTCACTGCCAATTGTATCTGCACAATTATAACGCCATCACCTATATCACTGCCAATGATACATCAACATGTCACTTTCAATTTTGCCACTTTAGCGTGTCCCAACACAAGTGGTTCTCAAATATTGATACAACCAGAGGTGTTGTTACAATGTCGGGCTTTGCTTCAGTGAATTCTGCAAGGTCCTTGTCTGTGCCATTGTTTGCTCCCGCCATTGGGCAGACTAGGAGATGTTCCATTGTCGGTGATGCTGTTCCACAAGCACAGCTAGTGTCAGATCTGCTTAAGGTAGCCCCATTTCTGCAAGGAAAACCTTAGATCGGCCGGTTCTGGTTCTCAATCTGTTAAGGCATCGTCATTCAGCCCATGAGGAGGCCTCCAGGAGGAACATGCTACGGTTCAATACCAATAGCGTTACTTGGTTGGATAGCAAGTCTTTCTTTCCACGAAGCAACTCTATTAAACTCCTTAGAGATGGTTTCAAGGGGTTTTTTTTGACTTTGCTACAAGAAACTCTATCTTGATTTAAGGCGGTTAGCAATTGGAGTCTCTGTCGGGACACATAGGGTGCTTTTAAAGATACTTGGCAGATAGTTCTGCAGGCTCGCTACCACCACAACGGCATGTTTGGTGGAGAGCAGGCAAAGCACGCACTTCCTGCTAGGGTTGCCTTTTGGAGTTAGGCTGAAGACATCCTGTGACAAGCAGGCAGGAGGCATTAAAAAGCTGGACAAGCCCCGGAAGGGCCCCAACCCCCCCCCCCCCCCAAAACACACACACAGGGCAAGGCATATCCTGCACACAAGCACAGGGCAAGTGCCGTTGTTGTTGTATTAAGGTATGTGGGGCGAGCACCCCACCCGGAGCCCAGCGAGTGTGTCAAGATGTTATTGCGTGGAAGAAACTTCAATTTCGTCCTCCCAATGTGGGTCCCAAAAGAGAGTGCGGTCGAAGGTAACTCTAGGTAGACAGGACCACCCAGGCCCCCAGTGGTGGTGTTCCAGGACCAACGCCACCTCAAGCTGTCGTCCTGCTCCACGGCCGCGGAAAATGGCAAGCACACACCTGCGTCCTGGATGAACACTGCCAATTATGACGCCATCAGCCAAACCATGTCACTTACAATCCCAACTTAATGCCAAATTTAGTGTACATATGGACGGAATAGTGTGCACTATCGATACTGGTCAAACGTACGTCTAGTGCCCTTAAAGGCCGACTCAGATTTGTCCTGAGGAGGGCGCCATCCAATTTCCAAAAAAATCGGTGTTTTGCATGTACAGAATGCTTGTCATGTACTAATCACTGTGTGAAAATGCTAAGCTTAAATCGAACTTTCATTATATAGAAAAATCACAACTTTGTTATAAAATACGGATCCGGAATTTTTGTTCTACACGTATCCTATGGGACGTAATACTACAAATAAATGTTTACTGCCCCATCAAAATGAAAACATCCCGATTAATCCAAATTCGAAATTGTGCATTTTAGGTTACTATCTTTAGTCCCCTCGTACGACTTTTTACATATACACCCACACAAAAAAAATTAAAATTTCGAAATTCTGAATCAGCCTTTAAGGAACATTGCTAAAAGATGTGTCACCACCAACTCTGTCATTACCAATGGACACTACAACTCTGTCCACCACCACATTTGTTCACTACCAACTATGTCACTATTGTGTTTTGGCCATGAATGGCACTTCTAAAATATGCCAAATTTATCCGCACCACACTCACATCAAAAGTACAAAATGAATGATGAATTTTGTTTAATTGGACACTATATTTCTTATACTTGGTGCTCCTATCTTCAAAGGAGGGATAAGTTCACCACACACCAAAGGACTGCCACAAAGAAAGAACCCAGTAAAGTTACCTTTGATCTTTTTGCATTACTTGACCTTGTAAACGTTGGTATAGACACCAGAATCATGCTCCTACCCATCGCAGATGCATATAGCCCCTTCGAAATAGAATGAATCTGTCTTAACCCAACACTAATTGTGACCATGCCCCACAAAGGGCTGTTCAAGTTTGATTTTCTGACTTTTTGAATTCCTACCTTTTTGAAAGGGGGCATCTTCAGCCTTTACCAATGGATACCTTACATGAGCATTTGTATATTCAGAAGTCAAAATATAGCCACTTGGAAGTGCGGCATTTAAAAAGCAGTTTCTGAAAAATGCTCCAAGTATTAGGTCAAATAAGGCCTATTTTAAAGTGAAGCAACAAACCAACATAGCAACGGGGTGTTCCCATGCTTTTAAATCATCATGGAAAACTCTGCGTAAATAATTTTTGAAATCTCCTCATTGAAATTTAAAATAAAAATCGCAAGTCCAAATTTCTTGCATATGAAATTAGGTGTTAATGTCGAATGAATGCATAAACTTTACACTAACCAACCGTTATTTTCAAGTGCAAAATGTTTTTTGGCATTTTTTGCTTTTTTTAATTTTTGGGAAAGAAAAAATTTTCTCTTACATGTTCAAGACTGTCCTAATTTCATTGAAATACATTCCTTCATAACTTTTAAATTACATTTGTAAATAATTTTACACATTGGCATAATTAATATACAAGGGTACTTATATTTGGAGGAAACACACATTGTTTTGGTCTGTATCATACTAACTAAATTTCAACATTTTCATGGTTAAAATTTTGTGATAGGCTGCAAAACTCTCTATAAAATTAAATTTGGTTATGTATTGTGAAAATTTCATTAACTAATAATAATAACATAATTTGAGTAGCCCCTCAGTAAACTGCGAAAATGTTCCTACATTTGAACATAATCATTAAACAATAGTAAAATGCACTCAAGAGAGTAAACAAAACAGGAGTTAGCTTGGTAACATCATAAAAATGCTAAAAAGCTCATTACATTTCAGCATTATTACTATAGGCTTCCAACGCTCTTTTTACGGCTGGTAACTACACTCAACCCATGCGTGGCATAACGATCCCGGCTCCGTGCCGCAAAATTCGCACATACAAACAACAGAAAATCCATCGCATCATCAGCCTATGCCCAACATAATTTGACTATTTACATATGAATAATATACCTCAAAAGTGGTTAGATTATAATAAAATTGTATTTTATCCGCGATACAGTAGGCAGTGTTTGTAATGAATCGAACCGCGATCCACGTTGACATTTCTCAGCACTAAGTCATGATGTAACTTCCAGTCGCAGCGAGCGATCTGCTCGTGAGCATGCCCCCCGTAACACTTGATCAGGGTCGAAATCCGGTACTGCGCCCGTCAAATCGCTCGCTGCGACTGGAGTATATCGTGGTCTCACAAGCTCTTACAAGGTCACGTGGCACAATTTCACGCAATCGGGTTTCTCCTTTCGCCTGCTAGTACCAGGTTTTGCCAGCCAAAGGGCCTTGAAACGTTCGTTTTAATTGGTCAAATCGTCACAGATAAGATTCGAAACTGCTAAAAGAGAAAGGTCAAATTCTCAGGTTTGTTTTGATGCCACATTTGTCCCCGGGTTCAAAGTTGGTACGTGTGTTTACCGAGTGGCGCTTGAGAATCATGGCATTTTGCATTCTTTTCGCAAGTTTACTGACAATTTGGGATAATTTCTGAAATGACTACCCGCAAAAAATGTTGGATTTAGCCACTTCAGGAATAATAGTTGGCTCTGATTTTTTGTGTGACGATTGAGAAGGGTATAATATATTCTTTCTTGAAAATCCAAATCATGAGATTATGACCTTTTACGTGTAAGTTGGCCTATAGCTCAGAATCAACATCGGCGACTTTACAGCCCATTCGTCGTGTACGGTCACATTGGGCAACAGAATCAATTCCACAGAATTGTCTGAGAATACCTTTAAAACAACATATCAAAGTCTACTAAAATCGAAGGAGTGGAACATATATTTTTAAGGGGGTAGGTTTTTATACGGGGTGCAAAATATGAAAAGTATCAAAACGCGTCAAAAGTATGCCAACGTGTACGTTACATTTCCAGGATTAAAAAGGTATAGTTTTTCCATCTGCAGGTTTAGTTCAATAGTTATGAGTCAAATAGGGTTCAAGGTCACAATGGGGTAATTTTCATGATATATCCGTTCGTATAAAAATGGTGTCAAATTTCGCTAATGTAGCAGACCCCGAAAACAACTGTTGCACCATCTATAAATCGTTGGCATAATTGGAACGCAAAATGTGCCTGGGGCTACTGGTCTATGGGAGGTCACGAGTATATCTCTGTAAATCTTATATAGAAAGTTCAAACACATAATCTATTTACATTTATTTATCTATGGACAAATTTGAACAGTTTACAACAGTCCGATCAAAATCGGACCATCTATGAATTTCCCAGGATGAACTGAACTGTTATGAAGCTATTGTACTAAACATAACGCGTAGATAGGGCAAACTATATAGCCCTGGAGCTAGCAATGGTCTGTGATTGGGCAAACATTGTAGCATGCATTTAGCAATTTGTTTTTGTGACTAGCATAGCCATAATTAAAGGCAGGTGTTGAATAGTACAAATATGCCTAAATGGGCCATTGTTGGCCTGCCATTTGAAATGGCGACAGGACACATATTGCCGTGGCCTGTGCTTGGATAAACATTGTAACCTGGATTTAGGCATATTTTTATGCCTATTATAGGCATATAAAAGGCAGGTGTTGAATATTAGCAAAATGTGCCTAAAATGGTCATTTTTGGCAGCCATCTTGGAAATGGCTGACGGGATGGCAAATTGGCGATGGCTCCATGTTCTTTATCTGTTCGTACTACCTTTTCTCTACACTGTGCAAATTCATCTTTTTAACAAACTGCACATAGGTCAGCTATGCCGCCTCGCTAATTCTTTTTTCGGGAATTCGGGATGTATGTACATATATTTTATGAATGTAAGTCAAACTGAGCTTGACAAAAATCTTGACATATTTCTTAAAAGTTTGGTAATCAGTTCTTGTGGTCATCCCTGAAAATCATATTGACTCAGAAGCATATACGTTTTAGATACTTTCTCCTCTCTCTCTCTCTCATCATAAGTTAATCAATTTCACCATGAATTACCAAAAAAGTTTATTAGCGACATTAATTAAAATTAATAATTCATACTACATTGTATTATGTTGGGAACTTTCTAGGCCCATGACAAGCCTTCAAATGTGATTACTATAGGAGTTTGCCAGGTTATCATGATTATTAATCTATCCTACTATCATTTTTTTTGGGGGGGGAAGTTTTATGTTCAGACTTCCTAAGGTAGATAATTTCATAGATGGCTTCTTGTTTGAATCGAGTATCCCGGTTGATTGAAAGGAAACCCATAACACAGCAAATGCCTCATCAGAATAATGTAAGGTTTATTGGGGGCAAGTGCCTTTGTCACATACGCGTATCAAGTGCAGAATGGATTGTAAGTGATCCACCAGTCCGGGGATGATTATTGCCAGCGATTACTAGTGTCATTAACTTATCTGTCAATTTCATGTAGCACCCACCTATTTTTGTGGATGAGACAAGACTCCTTGATTCAGAACCCGGAGAACTGCAAGGGCGAATTTTTGACTCATGTTGAAGGTACTTGGTCAGGTAAATTTCAATATAAAATGATGCAATGTGAAATTGATTCCTTGCCAACAAGGTTCTACTTCTAGGCCTTTTCTATTTTAGTTTTAACTCAAGCATGCAGTGATGAATCATATTGTACACACTGTTTTACCTGTAGGCCCTATATGTTATGTGTCTGTCTGGCCAGAGGGTCTTTTAAATCTATCCCATAATGCACTCTAATTTGGAAATTGCATGTTGATAAGGTCATGTGACCCATACAAAACCTGGTCCAACACAAAAGGAACCACAATCCTCGAAAAAAATAGTTGGCACACTTGAATGCAATATTATTGGAACCATTAAATTTGGCTAAGTCCTCGTCTTTAGAAGCAGAGGTCTTCCCCTTTACAAATTCTTCCCCACACCCCCCATCAATCAATGTTTGGGGGACCTGGCGTGGCTGCTGAACACCATGACCGGATCACATTGCCTTGGGGGAGAGGCAGGGTTCACTAGGTTTTGAAAATAGTGCGTCTACTTGGACGCAAATTTGTTTCCCTGAGGTTGCAAAAGTCCGTTTTTCTTCAAATTATATGCATGTCAAGTTTTAACAGGTTTGTTAGCAGTCATTTAAAACAGTGTCTCAATCCAAAATAAACATCCAATTCCAAAACGTTACTGGGCATATTGAAAGTAATTAACCCTGATTACCCTTACAACTGCAAAAGAAACTGAGTGGAGTATCTTGATACCCTTTGGGAGGGTTAGTGACTAAAAAAAGACGTAAATACAGTCACATTTTAAACCTATATTAATTTTCACAGATTTGTTACATGTATTTAAGGGTAAAATAATAATTATTTTTGTTTGAGTAAATGATGCAATATGTACCATGTGCCAGGGCATCTCTTGTGATTTTGTGTAGTTTCTAAGGGCTACTTTTTTGCGTCCACAAAGACGCAAAATTTTAAACTCTCTCTAGACAAAATTCGTCTACCTTTGGAAAAGTATGTCATAGACGCAAAAACGCACACTAAGGTGAACCCTGGTAATGGGGGTCAATATTTTACTTTAAATCGTACAATTGTCACAACCTTTTTTTTCATGATTGTAGGCTTTTGTGCACATTTTAATGCATAAAAGGTACTACTAAATGCATTTTGACATTATCTTAAAAGGGCCCTCTCATAATTTTGACATTTTCAAGCTATCTTTTATCCCTGAAGGTCCGTTCACACTTCTATTGCACTACAGTGCACTGCCCAATATGCTGCAATGCAGTACTCATCAAAGTTAAATTCATTTTAACTTGCATTGCAGGGTTTGCATCAGTTTCAGTATAAAGCGATCGATATTCGGCAATGCAGCACACTGCACTGCAGTGCAGGGGTAAGATGAATGGACCTTATAGTTCTGATATGTGTACAGACAGGTAATTTGCAATGCATTTGTGGGACTGATTAAAAACACCATGGATGTACCTTTAATCTATTGTTGGGTGTTCCCATCTGTGATCTTACCTTCGTGCCAGAATTCCAGAATTAGTAGGCCATCTTCATGCATGAGGTTGTCATTCATAAGGGAAAATATAACACAACCATATAATTTGTTTACCAAAATAATAAGCTTGTGAAAAATTGAATTGTTAGAAACTGCCTTTTTTTGTTTACAACTTTGATTGCTTATCGCCACTTTGTCCTAATCCCTACTGAATCTAATGCAGCATTAATGTCTTGACTATAACATCATATTCACCCAAAAAAAAAAAAAAAAAAACAAAAAAACAAACAAAAAAAAAAAAAAAAAAAAAAAAAAAAAAAAAAAAAAAAAAAAAAAAAAAAAAAAAAAAAAAACCTCAAATTTTTACCTCAATCCTTAACTCTAACCCGAATGAAGTGGGTTTTGGAGAATAATAAACAGTGAGTTCTAATGAATCTATTAACCTGACAGTTTGCAAAATAACCATTCTTGAAATCTGGAAGAAAATCCACTTAAAAGTAGTGATGGCCGATCTGAGCGGCAGATCGGAAATCTGCCCGATTTGGTCGAATCGGCTGTGGAATCGGTATCGGGAGAAAATTATCATCTACCTATCTACCTCAACCGATCTCCCAAACGACGTGACATAAAAAGCCCAAAGTTTACTAAAATACACATATTTTTAAAGCTTACCATTTTATTTTCTATGTGACTCTACATTATGTCATTATGAATGCGCTGCCATCATTTAACCGCAATAATCCTTTTGTTTGTACACTGTAGATAATTTCTATTACTTTTGCGTATTTTTCGC
Organism: Ophioderma brevispina; assembly: GCA_023653785.1. NCBI lineage: Eukaryota > Metazoa > Echinodermata > Ophiuroidea > Amphilepidida > Ophiodermatidae > Ophioderma > Ophioderma brevispina. Next base: position 10,283 of record JAMKCH010011267.1, on the reverse strand, counting down.
ATACTTCTGAAACGGGAGTTTTCCTGCGGTGAAATCCTCCAAAATACATGAAAAATTCCATCAACATCTACAGACGGAATTGAGCTGCGTACACGTAGTCATTGCAGCCATTGTATGGCTTAAAAGAATACTCCACGTGTGTTTTTCCTCATAGTAGTACGTAATCATCCAGTATATTTTCTTAATTAATTATCTTTATCCTTTCGTTGTCTCTTCTCTATTTTTTTTGTAACACAATGATTACAAGGTTTAAGTATTAGTTGTGCGACGAGAAAGTGAAAGTTGAGTTCGTGGCTTACATAGTCTGATCAGCGGCAAATCAAGGAAGTTAAGCAACTCGGGCCCGTCAGTGCTTGGATGGAGACCAGAGCGAATAAGTCCAGTGATCTTTGTTGTTTTTTGACTAACCCTTCAATCTATGACACTTTTTTGTTTTCCTCTCCTAAATTATTATAGAAACATCTTCCGCTACGTTCTAAGAAAAGGACAATTTGTAATTTTTTATTTCTTTTTGCACATGTATTGAACAAACTTGAAGTGCACTGATTCTACACGTTTTCGTCTTTTGGCACTCAACACTAAACCTTTTAAGACTTTATTTTCTACGGCCTATATCCGAAATCGACTATCATTACGTTATTTAATAAGTTATGAATGTTTTGTATTCCGATTTCTCTTATAATTTTATTAAGTTTAATAATATGTCATTGTGGTGTCCTTATGCAAATTTTTATTCATTGGGTTACTCTTTATCAGTTTATAGTTTTTTATTCTATTTCAGTTAAATCTATTCAGTTTACATTATTCAATTTATACTTATTCAGTTTACGTTTATTCTTTATATTTACAGTCTGATTAATAATTTGTTGCACAGAATCGAAAACTCGCGACCGTGGACTGCGTGATCCAGGAGGAACATCGCACTTGTTTCGCTGATTCTATTGGTCGAGAATGCTCCCGAACATCCGCCCGTAACTCTTGTTGCACTTAACACGAGGTGTGGGTACCCTGTCCAATTAATTAATTAACCCACTGTAATTCTTATATTATTTCAGTTTATTGATACTTATTCCGTTTAATTAATTTATTTTATCATATTTGTTATATTGATAATATTTATATTTATTTACATGTTTATAAATGATATATATTATAAATATATCGTTTTACTAAATAAATCACACAAGATGCAGAAAGATAAGAGTGAGAAGAAGAAACAGATGAAGAACAGATTCTATATTTTGGGATTTGTGAATTCATTTATTACCGCAAGAGGGGTGGACCATCTCTTTTGTTTCCTTTTTATTATTTGACACGCTCATCATCTGAAACCTTCAGTCTTCGTGCCTCGCTGGCACTGTGGAATAGAGCTGCCAACTCTTCTTCTAGTCTGCATCGGTCCTACAATAATACAAAAGAGATATTGAGATATTAAAGGGATACATGTTATATAAAAACATAATGATGTAGATATAAATAAAGTTAAACAACAATGAACTTAAAACGGATTTGCGAATTTAAATAGATATGATGTGCTGATAATGGTAGGTCGAGTGGGTTTCCCGTATCCAAGCCTAGTCCCTTTGGGACGTGCTAGTTCCGTGAGGGTTGTGGAGGTAGGTTGGGCAGGGTGGTGGTCAGATACGGGGCGAATCGTAAGGGTGGGGGTAGTTGGAGGGGAGGGGTATGGTAAGTCGTAGTGATGCGAGGGGGTGGATAGGTATTGGGGGGGATGAGGAGCTATATGGAGGGTGGAGGTCTGGGGGGGGTTTTGACTTTTAGTGAGTAGATGTGGAGACAGCAGGGTGTTTTATCTATCCTCACACTCCCTTCCCGCTTGCTTCCTTGGTAGTAAGCGCTTTCCGCAGGCGTAGATTCCATGGAGGATAGCGACGACTAATAACTAGTCATAGGGTGCCGACAACCATATTATTCCCTTCTTAATAAAGGATGTTATATCAACGCAAATGAAATAGAGATAAAGTAAACAACAATTACTTAATACACAACAAATTTGCGAAATTAGAGAAAATGAAATTAGATCGATGATGCTGATAATGGTATGTCGGAGTGGTTTTCCCGTATCCAGAGCGTCGTCCCTTCGGGACGTGCTAGGTCCGTGGTACGAATCCACAGGCCCCGTCTCCTTGGTAGTAACGCTTTTCCGCAGGCGTAGCTCCATGGAAGATAGGACTAGTCAAAGGGCGCCACAAACCAATATAGTCCTCTTCTGTAAGAAAAAAAACACAAACACAAATATTTTATTATGACAACATATACAAAATCGATGCTGTAAAAAATAATAGCCACTGCATGTGAACATACCGAAAAAAATACGTAACGAAAGAGTTTAAAATGGGCAATATTCGGCCTATTTTACTTTGCTTCCATGGATTTCATGTCTTGAATTATAATATAAAAATATTTATTAAATAATAAAATTTCACATGTGCGCCATATATTGAACTGTAAAGATGCTTATAAACATGAAGTATGCGTTGGTTTCTCTTGTACATGTTATACACGATCCTAAAGTCGGCCGTCGCTGGTGCGGCTTATCTGGCGGCGCGGCTTATTTTTAGGCCCTGCGGCTTATACGCCGTGCAGCTTATATTCCAAATTTCACTGCGATTTTGGCGCGATTTCTAATTTACAAATATAATCTGAATCGGGATCTGATCGGTCCGATTCAACAATTTTATGATCGGAGATCGGCAGTACCGATCTGGGGCTGGATTGGCCATCACTACTTAAAAGGACATTTATGCTTGGTCTCAAGGTTCATTTGCCCATTCAGAATGATTCATGGGGACAGCAGACCTACAAAGCAGACTTATTGTCCCCGCCGAACGAAGTTCGGGAGGGGACTATAAAATGGGCTCCGTCCGTATGTCCGTCCGTATGTCCGTGATAAAAATGTTAACCCTGGAACATTTGGGCATATCTTTTTTTCTGGATGATCTAGAGAAGCCAAACTTTGGTATATTGTAGGAGGGGATACCCCCTACTCACCATGTAATTCATTCCCCCAGGTCCTCCCCTGGGTCTGTCAGGGGGTAGGGAAAAAAAGGTCAAGGGAAAAAGGTCAATATTGCACAGAAAATGTCAACATTGTGTACAATTTATCTGGAGTTCCGAAACGGCTACGATGATGTTACTTGGTGGAAAGAAGCAGGTTGCAATGAGTTCTCAACCTGATTAGATTTTGGGTGTAAAATATGCTAATTAAGTATCTAATTTGCATAATTTATGAAATTTTTCCCCCAAGGCTTGTGTACAAGTTTTCTGGAGTTCTGTAAGGCGTATAATGATGTAACTTGGTGGAAGGAAGCGGGCTGATGAGGAGTTCTCGACCTGATTAGATTTTGGGCGAATTTTTTTTAGTTCTGGTTGTTACACGTGGGTCATTCTTTTGGGTTGCCAGCCTGTTTACATTTCTTGGAAATGTGAAAATACGTAAAATTAAATGTTTCGCCGCTTTCCAGACCCCGTATGGGTCCCAAATTTAAAATGTGGTCACATGATTTTTTTCAAAAATAGTGTTGCCAAATTGAGTAAATTATCATATTTTACTAAATTTAGTTAATTTTCAGGGATTTTTGCATAATGAATTTTAAGATTTCTTGAGTAATTGTCTTTTTCTTGAGTAACCATTTCTTTTCAAGTTATTTTTGGCGAGCTAGTGATGGCCAAAATTAAGGCTGGACTGGTGCAGTTTTAGTTATCACTTAGTGATCGCGATATTTGGTGGGGACATATTTTACGCATCGCGTAAATACGAGTTCGCCTTGTTTAAACATCACATCAATATTTCTCTGGTCTTGATACATATTGTACAAAGTCAAATCACTACAGCGAGTGAGGACAATGTCAAGCAATTGATCTCTCTTGGAGGTAGGAACTCAAGATGCTTCTACCATGTCTTGGCCAGGTCTTATCTGCAGCCAGGGCACTTTTCTTGTTCACTTTCACTGGCCATGTCAAGTATGTCTATGCTAAAACCTGAGCCCTGAGGCCTTTGAACTTTGACTAGGGAAATAATTGATAAAGGCTGGTATAACCCGGTTAAGTCAGCATGTTTTGGCAAGATTATTTTATAGGGGACTAGCTGGGAAGAGATTAGCTTCCTTGAAATAAATAACCAAATATGAAACATCCTTTGAAAAGTGTATCACATAATAGTCATGTTTGGTGCATGACTGTCAGTTTTGTTATCTTTCATGTTTGTTCCTCTTCGTTCTTACGCTGTCATTTGACAACTCTTCCAGCCTTTTCTTTTCAAAGTGTTGAACAAAACTAGGTCAGGTTTACATGTAGGTCCCCTATTTGGGCTGCATCTTGACATGAATTATGCTGATCAAGTTTTCTTGTAGTGGTCCAGTTTCTTCCTGCATTTGATTTCTGTGGGATCTCTTACCCATATTGCCATAATTCTGTTCTGGTAGTCCAGGTTTATTCTTTGATGTGCTGAGTGCATATATCAGGCAGCCAGTGCGCTGAGAACCCATTGGGTTGATAAGTCATAATTTTAACTAAAATTTCTTTTTTTTTTGGTTTGACTTATATTTCCAAAAAGCTTTCTTTGCAATATTCGTGGCGTGTGCGATAATATGTTGGACTACATTAGTAACATGTCTGTGGAACCACAAGTCTCATTCCCATCTCTCACCCTGCCAAACTTTTTTTTGTGATTTTTGATTGCACAAGAGAAACTTACAGGCCCTACATGTATTTTAAAAATAGCCCAATCACTTGATTAAAAGCATTTTTATGATTTTCATTCAAATGAAATAAACAAAAACTGTGTTTAAGGACTTTAATCTCCTGGGCACTACCACCTTTGATACAACTGTCTGATTGGCTCATGGACAGGGTTACAACAGAGATAGCCCCGAAGGCCCTTTTATGGCAAAAGGGCGTAACTACGTTACACCTTTTGCTTAAAGGGTTGTCCTGCAAAAACATGCATTATGGGATACATATTTTTGTAAAAATATATTGAGCATTACTTAGCTCAACATTTTAAAAAAGAAAAATGTATCCCATAATGCATTGGTTTTGCAGGGTGGCCCTTTCAAGGCAAAAGGGCGTAACTCAAGTTACGCCCTTTTGCCATAAAAGGGCATGTGCGAACCAATCAAAATAGTGCTTTAGATCTCTGTGTAAACCATACAACATTCTTACAGTACGATACGGTTCTTGACGTACTGCATTCTGAAATTTGCTCATTACATGATATCACCTTCCAAGTAACCAATAAAAATAGTCCTTAAAGAGACACTGGCACATTTGAAAAATAGTGCGCCCTCAAGATTTTTCAAAATCGATATTTTTGCATGGGTTTGTAAGCCTTTATATACAAAAGCCTCACCCGAAATGGTTAAGACCAAATCGCTTCCTTAAGGGTAAACAGAACGATTTTAATAATTTAACGTCTCCGACGACGTTTAATTCATCGACGAAAATGGCGTTAACACAAGACCACGCACAGACGTATGCATGTTTCCCACACTATGCACACGGTTTGAATCGGTCTGAGACCGTTGTGGTTTTAATATCCGTGAGTACGAAGTCAAAAATATTATGTAATATACCAACCTTGTTTTGATTTAAAGTTTATGGAAAACTTAAAAGTTGGCCTACAAATTACCTGGATGTCTTTATCCTCATATCAATGTCCCTATCTGTTTTTGGGATATGTTATTTTATGTGTAAAATATATCTCTGTTCTTCCAAATGGCATAGGGACTATCATGTGAGATTCAAATTGAAGAAATTTCATATTTTGTGAAAATGTGCCAGTGCCGCTTTAAGTTTGAGGATGTTGATTCTGTAGTGTCTCTAAATCTCATCAGATACAGCAATGAAACCATTTCGGGAGTTCAAAGCCGCTTCCCTTGAACTAACTGACTATATCCATTATTTAAAATGAACTTTTGAGTGGTTTGTGAGTGTACATTTGATGTGGAGTCAAGACTTAGATCAATAGTTCAAATGACTTTTCTCTCTGTCGGCTTGTGCGACACACAACTGTAGGATCAAAGTAAGATGCCAATGGATATTCTTGGTGTGGTTCCGCTGTTGAATAGAGCATAAAGCTTTGACAGGATACAAAGGCATTGATGTATAGCATATAAAGGTTTGTTCAATGATATCTTTATTTGTATGAGAATATGGAGAATTCAGTCTATTACTTTACAGAATCTAGCCTGTCTTGTTCAAACCTTTGTCTGCTCATATGTTAAAGCAATATATGTTGTCTGCAATGAACGCCTTGGGCCATGAAACTTGTAAGGACGTTTATTGTAGGTCATTTGTTCACTTATAATTTTCATTGCAAACCATATAGCCAGCACCACCTGGGAAAAGCCTAAAGACACGCAGTGCACCACAGACAAAAAGGATCTATGTTTGAACAAGTTCAACCACATCAACAATGGCTGCTTCCAGATCCATATGAAATTGATATTCATTATTGGCCGGTTAAAATGGCTGATATTAACACATTTTACACGCACAGATACACTGTCATTGAATATTTACACTCGCTACAGTATCTTTAGCAAATTAATTAGAAGTTTTAGGCCTGAAAATTGGCCGCCAATTTTGCAATTGCGTTTAAATGCACGTGTTGCATGATTTTGGGTACTTTTAAGATCACTTGGTAGAAACAAAATGGGGGGGGGGGGACATTTATTAGAGGGGAGCATTTATTCCAGAAAATACAATAATGTGTGACCATCTGCCACAATCCAAACATCAACCGAGCATAAACGAACTTCTTTACAACATTGTTAGAATCATATTGAAAAGCGCGCCACTGCTTAATATAAATAACCTTGGTTGGGTTCGCTATACCAAACACAGAAAGCTTGGCCCTGGGCCAAATTATCCAATTAAATTTTATTCCCATTTTGCTCATAATAATTTCATAGACACTTGGTACAATTTGTGTTGCAATAGATCAAAGTTCATATTAGCGAAAATGTCAGTGGTTTAGTTCTGACAATCGTCTTTAGTGCCTTGACAGTCTTTAAGACATAAGGCAAAACCACACTTATTTCAAAACATTGCCAGAACGACATTGTTCCATTTTATACATTTTGCATTATCCTTACTTCTCATTCACTTCACATGAACTATCGGAACCTCGTGTCACACACACAGCTGTTTGAAGGTCTCATTTATTATGACAAAACCAGAATAAAACAAAAAATATTAACAGCGAACATTTTAACAACTAATTTGTATTATTGTACCACTGACTTCATTCTGTGTAAAATTTTACGAAATTTCATTGCGGGCAAATGTGTTTTATCTTTAAAATCTAGTTTAACACGTCTTTCTATGGAGAATCGCATATAGAGGGCGCTATAACATACAAATCATGACCTTTGTAGGCCTATATGGCAAGATTCCCGCAATGGATTTTTCTGTTTTTGCGAAGAGGTAATAGGTCTTGCATGTCCCTACCCATAACAGTTGTCACATTTGTGTCGCCACTGCTTAAAATTTCTCTAAAAATAAGAGACAATTTGTGTGGGGTCAAACAGCAGTGAAGTGCATTCCTCTTTCCGGTTGCCCCTGATTGTACATGCACAAGCCTGTGCAGTAATTGGTTGGACTATATCGCACGACAAGCATTATGTTGATGACGTCGTAATTAACACGTTGTGCCTCACTTTGTTGGTGGTTTGAGGATTCGTGGCGTGTGTATCACAATGGAGTAGCGGTGCCCGGCGGCAAACCTAGACTCCTTTATAAGTATTGCGACCAATAACAGGGTGGGACGGGGGTGATATCCTTGTCATGATTTCTGCCCATGCCTGCTTGTAGCCCTAAGCAATCAATCCATATTGGACCTTATTTATATTTTTTTAAGTTATTGGAAAAAGTGGTCCAAAATTCAATTAAAAAGGTTTCCTGCATCGCACATATTTATTGGGGGGGAAGGATAGCTAGCTAGCTAGCATGACATTTTTGTGTGAAATGTTCTTGACTCAATTTAAAGTTGAATGATTGCTCTTACATTTTTCAGTTTTACCTAGTCAGATATCTCAATAAGCATCTAATATTTGTTTTGACTTGCATTGGGTTAAATAACTAAATATTTCTGAAAAATAAATCAAGTTGGAGTGGATGTGTATTGTTTCAAGCAATATAGTCTTGGTAACAGTCAAAAGTGTTGCCATGGTAATTTGTTCACTTCATTGGCAAGTGTTTATGTTGTAAAGAATATGGAGCCCCTTTGGACTACAAGTGGATTCTTCTTGCCTAAATTCAAAATGCAAGTATTTGGATAACTGTAAAGTGCAAATTGGCATCTGTGAGTAATTCCGGAAAAACGAGCAAGTGCTTAGAAAACACAAAAATTCAAAACAAAAACAAGTGCTTGCTCAGTAAGTAAAATAATATGATATTCATAAAAGCAAGTTAAAAACAATTTATGATGCGAGGGAGTAAGGCAATCCGACTTTTGCGGCGCTACTTTTGAGCAGATGTAAGTTAATTTGATCCCCAAGATATTTACGAGAATCGTACCAAATACAACCGTGACACCAAATTTAACCTTTCCTGACATGCATGTAGTGCCTTATATGTATATAAAAAAAAAACATTGCCTAATTGATTAGTTCACTAATAATAATAGTAACATGCAGGTGTATAATCAGTTTAGCGTAAGACCTTGGTTTACATTCAGCAATTACTGCTGTACACTAATGACTAAGAGTCAATTAATTTCACCTTCGTTAGCTGATAAGTAATGAGAAAAGACAGAAAGACAGAATTGTTAGCAAATATTGGTACAATAGACATGATGGAGCAGAATCCTGCATAACACATGCACTATCATCTTGATAATGGGTAGAAACCATGCTAGCTCAGGTTTAATTTTAAACCCAACTATTTTTAGCTTTATCCATCATCGCTATAGTCATAGGCCCTACCCTGCTGTTCATGTAACAATCATTACCCATTCTTTTGCAAACGAATATTCTAACACATTTTTGTCATATGCGAGGTTCCAAGTTATGTCAAAATACACTAGAGCTACTATACTATAGCTACACTATGGTTGCATTATGACCTTGTCTTCCCCGTGTGATCTCATGTACTATTATCAAAGTCATGTCATCTTATACTGAACACACTTTAAATACTAGCTGACAGAAGCTTACATAACACAACTCAGCCATTTCCTCTTGCTGTGCACGTCTTGCTTGGTCTTGTCAGGCCTAATGCTAATTGCATAGCCTCCGTTTTCACCAACAGTCGCCTGCCTTTTGGGGTAATTTTACATCGAAACATGACATTGGAACCAATTCTGCCTTTTCACATGAGTATACAATAAGACTTTTGTGCATAGGCATCGGTATGCAAGTATAATTATGCAGGTGGCGAGCATGGAAGGTAAGAAGGCATTGTAGAATTCAGGAACTGAGCACAGAACATTGTTTAAAAGATCTCATAATTTGTTTGTTCTATAGCAAAATTGGAATAAAATGCATTGTATTTGGTAACAAACTTGTATTTTGAACAGAAGCGTTGTATGTGATAAAGGCACAGCAGGTAGAATTGTTTGGTTTCACATTGCAGCTCGTAGAAGTTTTAAATGATTATACTGCTGATAGCTTGTTTTGATAGGCCATCAATACTGATAGATAGTTGATTAATTGATGCCAACAGGAAATCATTTGTATGACTGAGGGCCGGGCAGAAGGTTATTTCCTTTAATTGTCACTGTGTGGCTTTCAACTAAACATAACTGCTGAATTCAGTAAACAGTGCTTTTGATCATTCTTTGTGGCTTCTAGTCCCCATGTATACATGTTCTTGAATTTGTCTCAGAAACCATAATACTAATAATTAAGATTTTTTTCTTCTGCATGTGAGGTGTGCATTTAAACATATACTTTTTGTTAAATTATCTTTTTACATGAAGTGCTGTGACAGATATATAGAAAAAATGAAACGTTTTCAATGGAAAAAATATTGTTTCCCCTAATTTCACCTGGCATAAATATTGATCGGTTCCAAATATCAGAAAAATGTCTTTGGGAAAAAAATCAAAGGATACCTTGAAATGCTATTAACTTTTTCCTTGAATTTTTTTTCAAAACCTGTAATAAACATTGGTCCAAGTTAAGACTGGAAGCACCCAATTATACCAACCTTTTAAACAGGAAATTATCATGGGAAATATGTGTCTACGGGTCTCGCGATGCTCAGATTCACATTTATGAAATGTCAGTATGTAAGAGAGATTCAATTATGAGTATGCC